>JAKFHT010000342.1:0-70565 GCA_023783455.1 Erythrocebus patas | reverse complement strand
AAGAAATATCTTCCGTTAAAAACTGGAAAGAAGTTTTCTGAGAAACTGCTTGTGTTCTGTTAATTCATCTCACAGAGTTACAGCTTTCTCAAGAAGCCTTTCCTAAGACTGTTCTTGTGGAATTGCAAAGTGATATTTGGAAGCCCATAGAGGCTATGGTGAAAAGGAAATATCTAAGATAAAAACCGAAAAGAAGCTTTCTGAGAAACTGCTTGTGTTCTGTTAATTCATCTCACAGTTACAGCTTTCCTTCAAGAAGCCTTTCCTAAGACTGTTCTTGTGAATTTGCAAAGTGATATTTGGAAGCCCATAGAGCTATGGTGAAAAAGGAAATATCTTCAGTTAAAAACTGGAAAGAAGTTTTCTGAGAAACTGCTTGTGTTCTGTTAATTCATCTCACAGTTACAGCTTTCTCAAGAAGCCTTTCGCTAAGACTGTTCTTGTGGAATTTGCAAAGTGATATTTGGAAGCCCATAGGGCTATGGTGAAAAGGAAATATCTTCCGTTAAAAACTGGAAAGAAGTTTTCTGAGAAACTGCTTGTGTTCTGTTAATTCATCTCACAGGTTACAGCTTTCCTCAAGAAGCCTTTCGCTAAGACTGTTCTTGTGGAATTTGCAAGTGATATTTGGAAGCCCATAGGGCTATGGTGAAAAAGGAAATATCTTCGTTAAAAACTGGAAGAAGCTTTCTGAGAAACTGCTTGTGTTCTGTTAATTCATCTCAGAGTTACAGCTTTCCTCAAGAAGCCTTTCCTAAGACTGTTCTTGTGAATTTGCAAAGTGATATTTGGAAGCCCATAGAGGCTATGGTGAAAATGGAAATATCCTAAGATAAAAACTGGAAAGAAGATTTCTGAGAAACTGCTTGTGTTCTGTTAATTCATCTCAGAGAGTTACAGCTTTCTCAAGAAGCCTTTCGCTAAGACTGTTCTTGTGGAATTGGCAAAGTGATATTTGGAAACCCATAGAGGGCTATGGTGAAAAAAAATATCTTCCGTTAAAAACTGGAAAGAAGTTTTCTGAGAAACTGCTTGTGTTCTGTTAATTCATCTCACAGAGTTACAGCTTTCCTCAAGAAGCCTTTCTAAGACTGTTCTTGTGGAATTGCAAAGTGATATTTGGAAACCCATAGAGGGCTATGGTGAAAAGGAAATATCTAAGATAAAAACTGAAAGAAGCTTTCTGAGAAACTGCTTGTGTTCTGTTAATTCATCTCAGAGTTACAGCTTTCTCAAGAAGCCTTCGCTAAGACTGTTCTTGTGAATTTGCAAAGTGATATTTGGAAGCCCATAGAGGGCTATGGTGAAAAAGGAAATATCTTCCATTAAAAACTGGAAAGAAGCTTTCTGAGAAACTGCTTTGTGTTCTGTTAATTCATCTCAGAGAGTTACAGCTTTCCTCAAGAAGCCTTTCGCTAAGACGGTTGTGTGGAATTTACAACGTGATATTTGGACACCCATAGACGGATATGGTGAAAAAGGAAATACCCTAAGATAAAAACTGAAAAGAAGCTTTCTGAGAAACTGCTTTGTGTTCTTTTAATTCATCTCACAGAGTTACAGCTTTCCCTCAAGAAGCCTTTCGCTAAGACTGTTCTTGTGGAATTTGGAAAATGATATTTGGAAGCCTATAGAGGGCTATGGTGAAAAAGGAAATATCTTCCATTAAAAACTGGAAAGAAGATTTCTGAGAAACTGCTTTGTGTTCTGTTAATTCATCTCACAGAGTTACAGCTTTCCCTCAAGAAGCCGTTCACTAAGACTGTTCTTGTGGAATTTGCAAAGTGATATTTGGAAGTCCATAGAGGGCTATGGTGAAAAAAGGAATATCTTCCGTTAAAAACTGCAAAGAAGCTTTCTGAGAAACTGCTCTGTGTTCTGTTACTTCATCTCACAGAGTTACAACTTTCCCCTCAAGAAGCCTTTCTGTAAGAATGTTCTTGTGGAATTTACAAAGTGATATTTGGAAGCCCGTAGAGGGCTATGTTGAAAAGGGAAATAACCTAAGATAAAAACTGGAAAGAAGATTTCTGAGAAACTGCTTTGTGTTCTGTTAATTCATCTCACAGAGTTACAGCTTACCCCTCAAGAAGCCTTTCGCTAAGACTGTTCTTGTGGAATTTGCAAAGAGATATTTGGGGCCCATAGAAGGCTACGGTGAAAAAGGAAATATCTTCAGTTAAAAGCTGGGAAGAAGTTTTCTGAGAAACTGCTTTGTGTTCTGTTAATTCATCTCAGAGAGTTACAGCTTTCCCCTCAAAAAACCTTTCGCTCAGACTCTTCTTGTGGAATTTGCAAAGTGATATTTGGAAGCCCATAGAGGGCTATGGTGAAAAAGGAAATATCTTCCGTTAAAAACTGGAAAGAAGATTTCTGAGAAACTGCTTGTGTTCTGTTAATTCATCTCACAGAGTTACAGCTTTCCCTCAAGAAGCCTTTCGCTAAGACTGTTCTTGTGGGATTTGCAAAGTGATATTTGGAAGCCCTTAGAGGGCTATGGTGAAAAGGAAATATCTTCAGTTAAAAACTGAAAGAAGCTTTCTGAGAAACTGCTTTGTGTTCTGTTAATTCATCTCACAGAGTTACAGCTTTCCCTCAAGAAGCCTTTCGCTAAGACTGTTCTTGTGGAATTTGCAAAGTGATATTTGGAAGCCCATAGAGGGCTATGGTGAAAAGGAAATATCTTCCGTTAAAAACTGGAAAGAAGCTTTCTGAGAAACTGCTTTGTGTTCTGTTAATTCATCTCACAGAGTTACAGCTTTCCCTCAAGAAGCCTTTCGCTAAGGCTGTTCTTGTGGAATTTGCAAAGTGATATTTGGAAGCCCATAGAGGGCTATGGTGAAAAGGAAATATCTTCCGTTAAAAACTGAAAGAAGCTTTCTGAGAAACTGCTTTGTGTTCTGTTAATTCATCTCACAGAGTTACAGCTTTCCTCAAGAAGCCTTTCGCTAAGACTGTTCTTGTGGAATTTGCAAAGTGATATTTGGAAGCCCATAGAGGGCTATGGTGAAAATGGAAATATCCTAAGATAAAAACTGGAAAGAAGCTTTCTGAGAAACTGCTTTGTGTTCTGTTAATTCATCTCACAGAGTTACAGCTTTCCCTCAAGAAGCCTTCACTAAGACTGTTCTTGTGAATTTGCAAAGTGATATTTGGAAGCCCATAGAGGGCTATGGTGAAAAGGAAATATCTTCCGTTAAAAACTGGAAAGAAGCTTTCTGAGAAACTGCTTTGTGTTCTGTTAATTCATCTCACAGAGTTACAGCTTTCCTCAAGAAGCCTTTCGCTAAGGCTGTTCTTGTGGAATTTGCAAAGTGATATTTGGAAGCCCATAGAGGGCTATGGTGAAAAGGAAATATCTTCCGTTAAAAACTGGAAAGAAGCTTCTGAGAAACTGCTTTGTGTTCTGTTAATTCATCTCACAGAGTTACAGCTTTCTCAAGAAGCCTTTCTAAGACTGTTCTTGTGGAATTTGCAAGTGATATTTGGAAGCCCTTAGAGGGCTATGGTGAAAAGAAATATCTTCCGTTAAAAACTGGAAAGAAGATTTCTGAGAAACTGCTTGTGTTCTGTTAATTCATCTCACAGGTTACAGCTTTCCCTCAGAAGCCTTTCGCTAAGACTGTTCTTGTGAATTTGCAAAGTGATATTTGAAGCCCATAGAGGCTATGGTGAAAAGAAATATCTTCCGTTAAAAACTGGAAAGAAGCTGTCTGAGAAACTGCTTTGTGTTCTGTTAATTCATCTCACAGAGTTACAGCTTTCTCAAGAAGCCTTTCCTAAGACTGTTCTTGTGAATTTGCAAAGTGATATTTGGAAGCCCTTAGAGGGCTATGGTGAAAAGAAATATCTTCCGTTAAAAACTGGAAAGAAGCTGTCTGAGAAACTGCTTGTGTTCTGTTAATTCATCTCACAGAGTTACAGCTTTCTCAAGAAGCCTTCACTAAGACTGTTCTTGTGAATTTGCAAAGTGATATTTGGAAGCCATAGAGGGCTATGGTGAAAAGGAAATATCTTCAGTTAAAAACTGGAAAGAAGCTTTCTGAGAAACTGCTTTGTGTTCTGTTAATTCATCTCACAGAGTTACAGCTTTCCCTCAAGAAGCCTTTCACTAAGACTGTTCTTGTGGAATTTGCAAAGTGATATTTGGAAGCCCATAGAGGGCTATGGTGAAAAGGAAATATCCTAAGATAAAAACTGAAAGAAGCTTTCTGAGAAACTGCTTTGTGTTCTGTTAATTCATCTCACAGGTTACAGCTTTCCCTCAAGAAGCCTTTCGCTAAGACTGTTCTTGTGGAATTTGCAAAGTGATATTTGGAAGCCCATAGAGGGCTATGGTGAAAAGGAAATATCTTCAGTTAAAAACTGGAAAGAAGCTTTCTGAGAAACTGCTTTGTATTCTGTTAATTCATCTCACAGAGTTACAGCTTTCCTCAAGAAGCCTTTCGCTAAGACTGTTCTTGTGGAATTTGCAAAGTGATATTTGGAAGCCCATAGAGGGCTATGGTGAAAAGGAAATATCTTCAGTTAAAAACTGGAAAGAAGCTTTCTGAGAAACTGCTTTGTATTCTGTTAATTCATCTCACAGAGTTACAGCTTTCCCTCAAGAAGCCTTTCGCTAAGACTGTTCTTGTGGAATTTGCAAAGTGATATTTGGAAGCCCATAGAGGGCTATGGTGAAAAGGAAATATCTTCCGTTAAAAACTGGAAAGAAGCTTTCTGAGAAACTGCTTTGTGTTCTGTTAATTCATCTCACAGATTTACAGCTTTCCCTCAAGAAGCCTTTGCTAAGACTGTTCTTGTGGAATTTGCAAAGTGATATTTGGAAGCCCATAGGGCTATGGTGAAAAGGAAATATCTTCCGTTAAAAACTGGAAAGAAGCTTTCTGAGAAACTGCTTTGTGTTCTGTTAATTCATCTCACAGAGTTACAGCTTTCTCCTCAAGAAGCCTTTGCTAAGACTGTTCTTGTGGAATTTGCAAAGTGATATTTGGAAGCCCATAGAGGGCTATGGTGAAAAGGAAATATCTTCCGTTAAAAACTGGAAAGAAGATTTCTGAGAAACTGCTTTGTGTTCTGTTAATTCATCTCACAGATTTACAGCTTTCCCTCAAGAAGCCTTTCCTAAGACTGTTCTTGTGGAATTTGCAAAGTGATATTTGGAAGCCCATAGAGGGCTATGGTGAAAAGGAAATATCCTAAGATAAAAACCGAAAAGAAGCTTTCTGAGAAACTGCTTTGTGTTCTGTTAATTCATCTCAGAGAGTTACAGCTTTCCTCAAGAAACCTTTCGCTAAGACTGTTCTTGTGGAATTTGCAAAGTGATATTTGGAAGCCCATAGAGGGCTATGGTGAAAAGGAAATATCTAAGATAAAAACTGAAAGAAGCTTTCTGAGAAACTGCTTTGTTCTGTTAATTCATCTCACAGTTACAGCTTTCTCAAGAAGCCTTTCTAAGACTGTTCTTGTGGAATTGCAAAGTGATATTTGAAGCCCATAGAGCTATGGTGAAAAGGAAATATCTTCGTTAAAAACTGGAAAGAAGATTTCTGAGAAACTGCTTTGTTCTGTTAATTCATCTCACAGAGTTACAGCTTTCCTCAAGAAGCCTTCGCTAAGACTGTTCTTGTGGAATTTGCAAAGTGATATTTGGAAGCCCATAGAGGGCTATGGTGAAAAGGAAATATCCTAAGATAAAAACTGAAAGAAGCTTTCTGAGAAACTGCTTTGTGTTCTGTTAATTCATCTCAGAGAGTTACAGCTTTCCTCAAGAAGCCTTTCACTAAGACTGTTCTTGTGGAATTTGCAAAGTGATATTTGGAAGCCCATAGAGGGCTATGGTGAAAAGGAAATATCTTCAGTTAAAAACTGGAAAGAAGCTTTCTGAGAAACTGCTTTGTGTTCTGTTAATTCATCTCACAGTGTTACAGCTTTCCTCTCAAGAAGCCTTTGGCTAAGACTGTTCTTGTGGAATCTGCAAAGTGATATTTGGAAGCCCATAGAGGGCTATGGTGAAAATGGAAATATCCTAAGTTAAAAACGAAGCAGTCTGTGAAACTGCTTTGTGTTCTGTTAATTCATCTCACAGTGTTACAGCTTTCCCTCAAGAAGCCTTTCACTAAGACTGTTCTTGTGGAATTTGCAAAGTGATATTTGGAAGCCATAGAGGGCTATGGTGAAAAAGGAAATATCTTCCGTTAAAAACTGGAAAGAAGCTTTCTGAGAAACTGCTTTGTGTTCTGTTAATTCATCTCACAGAGTTACAGCTTTCTCCTCAAGAAGCCTTTCTCTAAGACTGTTCTTGTGGAATTTGCAAAGTGATATTTGGAAGCCCATAGAGGGCTATGGTGAAAAGGAAATATCCTAAGATAAAAACTGAAAGAAGCTTTCTGAGAAACTGCTTTGTGTTCTGTTAATTCATCTCACAGAGTTACAGCTTTCCTCTCAAGAAGCCTTTCGCTAAGGCTGTTCTTGTGGAATTTGCAAAGTGATATTTGGAAGCCCATAGAGGGCTATGGTGAAAAGGAAATATCTTCAGTTAAAAACTGGAAAGAAGCTTTCTGAGAAACTGCTTTGTGTTCTGTTAATTCATCTCACAGAGTTACAGCTTTCCTCTCAAGAAGCCTTTCGCTAAGGCTGTTCTTGTGGAATTTGCAAAGTGATATTTGGAAGCCCATAGAGGGCTATGGTGAAAAGGAAATATCTTCCGTTAAAAACTGAAAGAAGCTTTCTGAGAAACTGCTTTGTGTTCTGTTAATTCATCTCACAGAGTTACAGCTTTCCCTCAAGAAGCCTTTGCTAAGACTGTTCTTGTGAATTTGCAAAGTGATATTTGGAAGCCCATAGAGGGCTATGGTGAAAAGGAAATATCTAAGATAAAAACTGGAAAGAAACTTTCTGAGAAACTGCTTTGTGTTCTGTTAATTCATCTCACAGAGTTACAGCTTTCCCTCAAGAAGCCTTTCACTAAGACTGTTCTTGTGGAATTTGCAAAGTGATATTTGGAAGCCCATAGAGGGCTATGGTGAAAAGGAAATATCCTAAGATAAAAACTGAAAGAAGCTTTCTGAGAAACTGCTTTGTGTTCTGTTAATTCATCTCACAGTGTTACAGCTTTCCCTCAAGAAGTCTTTCACTAAGACTGTTCTTGTGGAATTTGCAAAGTGATATTTGAAGCCCAAAGAGGTCTATGGTGAAAAGGAAATATCTTCAGTTAAAAACTGGAAAGAAACTTTCTGAGAAACTGCTTTGTGTTCTGTTAATTCATCTCACAGAGTTACAGCTTTCCTCAAGAAGCCTTTCACTAAGACTGTTCTTGTGGAATTTGCAAAGTGATATTTGGAAGCCCATAGAGGCTATGGTGAAAAGGAAATATCTTCAGTTAAAAACTGGAAAGAAACTTTCTGAGAAACTGCTTTGTATTCTGTTAATTCATCTCACAGAGTTACAGCTTTCCCTCAAGAAGCCTTTCGCTAAGACTGTTCTTGTGGAATTTGCAAAGTGATATTTGGAAGCCCATAGAGGGCTATGGTGAAAAGGAAATATCTTCAGTTAAAAACTGGAAAGAAGCTTTCTGAGAAACTGCTTTGTGTTCTGTTAATTCATCTCACAGAGTTACAGCTTTCCCTCAAGAAGCCTTTCGCTAAGGCTGTTCTTGTGGAATTTGCAAAGTGATATTTGGAAGCCCATAGAGGGCTATGGTGAAAAGGAAATATCTTCAGTTAAAACTGAAAAGAAGCTTTCTGAGAAACTGCTTTGTTCTGTTAATTCATCTCAGAGTTACAGCTTTCTCAAGAAGCCTTTCTAAGACTGTTCTTGTGAATTTGCAAAGTGATATTTGGAAGCCCTTGGAGCACTATGGTGAAAAGGAAATATCCTAAGTTAAAAACTGAAAAGAAGCTTCTGAGAAACTGCTTTGTTCTGTTAATTCATCTCACAGTTACAGCTTTCTCAAGAAGCCTTCACTAAGACTGTTCTTGTGAATTTGCAAAGTGATATTTGAAGCCCATAGAGCTATGGTGAAAATGGAAATATCCTAAGTTAAAAACTGGAAAGAAACTTTCTGAGAAACTGCTTTCTGTTCTGTTAATTCATCTACAGAATTACAGCTTTATCCACAAGAAGCCTTTCGCTAAGACTGTTCTTGTGGAATTTGCAAAGTGATATTTGAAGCCCAAAGAGGTCTATGGTGAAAAGGAAATATCTTCAGTTAAAAACTGGAAAGAAGCTTTCTGAGAAACTGCTTTGTGTTCTGTTAATTCATCTCACAGAGTTACAGCTTTCCCTCAAGAAACCTTTCGCTAAGACTGTTCTTGTGGAATTTGCAAAGTGATATTTGGAAGCCCTTGGAGCACTATGGTGAAAAGGAAATATCCTAAGATGAAAACTGAAAAGAAGCTTTCTGAGAAACTGCTTTCTGTTCTGTTAATTCATCTCAGAGTTACAGCTTTCCCTCAAGAAGCCTTTCGCTAAGACTGTTCTTGTGGAATTTGCAAAGTGATATTTGGAAGCCCATAGAGAGCTATGGTGAAAATGGAAATATCCTAAGATAAAAACTGAAAAGAAGCTTTCTGAGAAACTGCTTTGTCTTCTGTTAATTCATCTCACAGAGTTACAGCTTTCCCCTCAAGAAGCCTTTCTCTAAGACTGTTCTTGTGGAATATGCAAAGTGATATTTGGAAGCCCAAAGAGGTCTATGGTGAAAAAGGAAATATCCTAAGATAAAACGGAAAAGAAGCTTTCTGGGAAATTGCTTTGGGTTCTGTTAGTTCATCTCACAGATTTACAGCTTTCCCCTCAAGAAGCCGTTCACTAAGACAGTTTTTGTGAAATTTGCAAACTGATATTTGGAAGCCCATAGAGGGCTATAGTGAAAAAGGAAATATCCTAAGATAAAAACTGAAAAGTAGCTTTCTCAGAAACTGCTTTGTGTTCTGTTAATTCATCTCACAGAGTTACAGCTTTCCCCTCAAGAAGCCTTTCTCTAAGACTGTTCTTGTGGAATATGCAAAGTGATATTTGGAAGCCCATAGAGGTCTAAGCTGAAAATGGAATTATGCTAAGATAAAAACGGAAAAGAAGCTTTCTGGGAAATTGCTTTGGGTTCTGTTAGTTCATCTCACAGATTTACAGCTTTCCCCTCAAGAAGCCGTTCACTAAGACAGTTTTTGTGAAATTTGCAAACTGATATTTGGAAGCCCATAGAGGGCTATAGTGAAAAAGGAAATATCCTAAGACAAAAACTGAAAAGTAGCTTTCTCAGAAACTGCTTTGTGTTCTGTTAATTCATCTCACAGTGTTACAGCTTTCTCCTCAAGAAGCCTTTCGCTAAGACTTTTCTTCTGGAATTTGCAAAGTGATATTTGGAAGCCCAGAGAGGGCTAAGGTGAAAAAGGAAATATCTTCCGTTAAAAACTGGAAATAAGATATCTGAGAAACTGATTTGGGTTCTGTTAATTCACCTCACAGAGTTACAGCTTTCCCCTCAAGAAACCTTTCCCGAAGGCTGTTCTTGTGGAATTTGCAAACTGATATTTGGAAGCCCATAGAGAGCTATGGTGAAAAGGAAATATCCTAAGATAAAACCGAAAAGAAGCTTTCTGAGAAACTTCTGTGTGTTCTGTTAATTCATCTCACAGATTTACAGCTTTCCTCAAGAAGCCTTTCACTAAGACAGTTCTTGTGGAATTTGCAAAGTCTTATTTGGAAACCCTTACAGGGCTATGGTGAAAATGGAAATATCCTAAGATAAAACCGAAAAGAAGCTTTCTGAGAAACTGCTTTGTGTTCTGTTAATTCATCTCACAGAGTTACAGCTTTCCCTCAAGAAGCCTTTCGCTAAGACTGTTCTTGTGAATTTGCAAAGTGATATTTGGAAGCCCATACAGGGCTATGGTGAAAAGGAAATATCTTCAGTTAAAAACTGGAAAGAAGCTTTCTGAGAAACTACTTTGTGTTCTGTTAATTCATCTCACAGAGTTACAGCTTTCCCTCAAGAAGCCTTCCCTAAGACTGTTCTTGTGGAATTTGCAAAGTGATATTTGGAAACCCTTAGAGAGCTATGGTGAAAAGGAAATATCCTAAGATAAAACCGAAAAGAAGCTTTCTGAGAAACTGCTTTGTGTTCTGTTAATTCATCTCACAGAGTTACAGCTTTCCCTCAAGAAGCCTTTCGCTAAGACTGTTCTTGTGGAATTTGCAAAGTGATATTTGGAAGCCCATAGGGCTATGGTGAAAAAGAAATATCTTCCGTTAAAAACTGGAAAGAAGCTTTCTGAGAAACTGCTTTGTGTTCTGTTAATTCATCTCACAGAGTTACAGCTTTCCTTCAAGAAGCCTTTCGCTAAGGCTGTTCTTGTGGAATTTGCAAAGTGATATTTGGAAGCCCTTAGAGGCTATGGTGAAAAGGAAATATCCTAAGATAAAAACTGAAAAGAAGCTTTCTGAGAAACTGATTTGTGTTCTGTTAATTCATCTCACAGAGTTACAGCTTTCCCTCAAGAAGCCTTCGCTAAGACTGTTCTTGTGGAATTTGCAAAGTGATATTTGAAGCCCATAGAGGGCTATGGTGAAAATGGAAATATCCTAAGATAAAAACTGAAAAGAAGCTTTCTGAGAAACTGCTTTGTTCTGTTAATTCATCTCAGAGTTACAGCTTTCCCTCAAGAAGCCTTTCGCAAAGACTCTTCTTTTGGAATTGGCAAAGTGATATTTGGAAGCCCATAGAGAGCTATGGTGCAAATGGAAATATCCTAAGATAAAAACCGAAAAGAAATTTTCTGAGAAACTGCTTTGTCTTCTGTTAATTCATCTCACAGAGTTACAACTTTCTCCCGAAGAAGCCTTTCGCTAAGACTGTTCTTGTGGAATTTGTAAAGTGATATTTGGAAGCCCATCGAGGGCTAAGGTGAAAATGGAAATATCCTAAGATAAAAACTGAAAAGAAGCTTTCTGAGAAACTGTTTTGTGTTCTGTTAGTTCATCTCACAGAGTTACAGCTTTCCCTTCAAGAAGCCGTTCACTAAGACAGTTTTTGTGAAATTTGCAAACTGATATTTGGAAGCCCATAGAGGGCTATGGTAAAAAAGGAAATAACCTAAGATAAAAACTGAAAAGAAGCTTCCTGAGAAACTGCTTTGTGTTCTGTTAATTCATCTCACAGAGTTACAGCTTTCCCCTCAAGAAGCCTTTCGCTAATGTTGTTCTTGTGGAATTTGCAACGTGATATTTGGAATCCCATATAGGGCTATGGTGAAAAAGGAAATATCTTCCTTTAAAAACTGGAAAGAGTCTTTCTGAGAAACTGCTTTGTTCTGTTAATTCATCTCACAGAGTTACAGCTTTCTCCTCAAGAAGCCTTTCGCTAAGACTCTTCTTGTGGAATTTTCAATTTATATTTGGAAGCCCTTAGAGGGCTGTGGTGAAAAAGGAAATATCCTAAAATAAAAACTGAAAAGAAGCTTTCTGAGAAACTGTTTGTGTTCTGCTAATTCATCTCACAGAATTACAGCTTTCCCTTCAAGAAGCCTTTTGCTAAGGCTGTTCTTGTGGAATTGGCAAAGTGATATTTGGAAGCCCATAGAGGGCTATGGTGAAAAGGAAATATCTTCCGTTAAAAACTGAAAAGAAGCTTTCTGAGAAACTGCTTTGTGTTCTGTTAATTCATCTCAAAGAGTTACAATGTTTCCCTCATGAAGCCTTTCGATAAGACTGTTCTTGTGGAATTTGCAAAGTGATATTTGGAAGCCTATAGAGGGCTATGGTGAAAATGGAAATATCCTAAGATAAAACCGAAAAGAAGCTTTCTGAGAAACTGCTTTGTGTTCTGTTAGTTCATCTCACAGAGTTACAGCTTTTCCCTCAAGAAGCCGTTCACTAGACAGTTCTTGTGAAACTTGCAAAGTGATATTTGGAAGCCCATAGAGGGTTATGGTGAAAAAGGAAATATCTTCCGTTAAAAACTGGAAAGAAGCTTTCTGGAAACTGTTTTGTGTTCTGTTAATTCATCTCACAGAGTTACAGCTTTCTCCTCAAGAAGCCTTTCGCTAAGACTGTTCTTGTGGAATTTGCAAAGTGATATTTGGAAGCCCATAGAGGGCTATTGTGAAAAAGGAAATATTTTCCGTTAAAAAATGAAAACAAGATTTCTGAAAAACTGCCTTGGGTTCTTTTAATTCATCCCACAGAGTTACACCTTTCCCTCAAGAAGCCTTTCCCTAAGACTGTTCTTGTGGAATATGCAAAGTGATATTTGGAAGCCCATAGAGGCCTATGGTGAAAAAGGAAATATCCTAAGATAAAAACTGAAAAGAAGTTTTCTGAGAAACTGCTTAGTGTTCTGTTAATTCATCTCACAGAGTTACAGCTTTCCTCTCAAGAAGCTGTTCACTAAGACTGTTCTTGTGGAATTTGCAAATTGACATTTGGAAGCCCATAGAGGGCTATGGTGAAAAGGAAATATCTTCAGTTAAAAACTGAAAAGAAGCTTTCTGAGAAACTTTTTGTGTTCTGTTAATTCATCTCACAGATTTACAGCTTTCCCTCAAGAAGCCTTTCGCTAAGACTGTTCTTGTGGAATTTACAAAGTGATATTTGGAAGCCCATAGAGGGCTAAGGTGAAAAAGGAAATATCTTCAGTTAAAAAGTGGAAAGAAGATTTCTGAGAAACTGCTTTGGGTTCTTTTAATTCATCTCACAGAGTTACAGCTTTCCTCAAGAAGCCTTTCCCTAGGACTGTTATTGTGGAATTTGAAAAGTGATATTTGGAAGCCCATAGAGGGCTATGGTGAAAAGAAATATCTTCCGTTAAAAACTGAAAAGAATCTTTCTGAGAAACTGTTTTGTGTTCTGTTAATTCATCTCACAGAGTTACAGCTTTTCTCTCAAGAAGCCTTTTGCTAAGACTGTTCTTGTGGAATTTGTAAAGTGATATTTGGAAGCCCATAGAGGGCTACGGTGAAATAGGAAATATCTTCAGTTAAAAACTGGAAAGAAGCTTCTGAGAAACTGCTTTGGGTTCTTTTAATTCATCTCAGAGAGTTACAGATTTCTCCTCAAGAAGTCTTTCGCTAGGACTGGTCTTGTGGAATTTGCAAAGTGATATTTGGAAGCCCATACAGTGCTATGGTGAAAAAGGAAATATCTTCAGTTAAAAAGTGGAAAGAAGATTTCTGAGAAACTTTTTTGTGTTCTGTTCTTTCATCTCACAGAGTTTCAGCTGTCTCTGCAAGAAGCCTTTCGCTATGACTGTTCTTGTGGAATTTACAAAGTGATATTTGAAAGCCTAAAGAGGTCTATGGTGAAAAAGGAAATATCTTCAGTTAAAAACTGGAAAGAAGTTTTCTGAGAAAATGCTTTGTGTTCTGTGAATTCATCTCACAGAGTTACAGCTTTCCCCTCAAGAAGCCTTTCGCTAAGACTGCTCTTGTGGAATTTGCAAAGTGATATTTGGAAGCCCTTAGAGTGCTAGGGTGAAAAAGGAAATATCCTAAGATAAAAACTGAAAAGAATCTTTCTGAGGAACTGCTTTCTGTTCTGTTAATTCATCTCAGAGATTTACAGCTTTCCATTCAAGAAGCCTTTCGCAAAGACTGTTCTTTTGGAATTGGCAAAGTGATATTTGGAAGGCCATAGAGAGCTATGGTGCATATGGAAATATCCTAAGATAAAAACCGAAAAGAAGCTTTCTGAGAAACTGCTTTGTGTTCTGTTAATTCATCTCAGAGAGTTACAGCTTTGTCCTCAAGAATCCCTTCGCTAAGACTGTTCTTGTTAAATTTTCAAACAGATATATGGAAGCCCATAGAAGGCTAAGGTAATAAAGGAAATAGCTTCCGTTAAAAACTGGAAAGAAGCTTTCTGAGAAACAACTTTGTGTTCTGTTAATTCGTCTCACAGTGTTACAGCTTTCCCTTCAAGAAGCCTTCCCCTAAGGCTGTTGTTGTGGAATTTGCAAAGTGATATAAAACTGGAAAGAAGCTTTCTGAGAAACTGCTTTGTATTCTGTTAATTCATCTCACAGAGTTACAGCTTTCCCTTCAAGAAGCCTTTCGCTAAGGCTGTTCTTGTGGAATTGGCAAAGGGATATTTGGAAGCCCATAGAGGGCTATGGTGAAAAAGGAAATATCTTCCGTTCAAAACTGGAAAGAAGCATTCTGAGAAACTGCTCTGTGTTCTGTTAATTCATCTCAAAGAGTTACATCTTTCCCTTCAAGAAACCTTTCGCTAAGGCTGTTCTTGTGGAATTGGCAAAGGGATATTTGGAAGCCCATAGAGGGCTATGGTGAAAAAGGAAATATCTTCCGTTCAAAACTGGAAAGAAGCTTTCTGAGAAACTGCTCTGTGTTCTGTTAATTCATCTCACAGAGTTACATCTTTCTCTTCAAGAAGCCTTTCGCTAAGGCTGTTCTTGTGGAATTGGCAAAGTGATATTTGGAAGCCCATAGAGGGCTATGGTGAAAAGGAAATATCTTCCGTTCAAAACTGGAAAGAAGCTTTCTGAGAAACTGCTCTGTGTTCTGTTAGTTCATCTCACAGAGTTACATCTTTCCCTTCAAGAAACCTTTCGCTACGGCTGTTCTTGTGGAATTGGCAAAGGATATTTGGAAGCCCATAGAGGCTATGGTGAAAAAGGAAATATCTTCCGTTCAAAACTGGAAAGAAGCTTTCTGAGAAACTGCTCTGTGTTCTCAGAATTCATCTCACAGAGTTACATCTTTCTCTTCAAGAAGCCTTTTGCTAAGGCTGTTCTTGTGGAATTGGCAAAGGGATATTTGGAAGCCCATAGAGGGCTATGGTGAAAAAGGAAATATCTTCCGTTCAAAACTGGAAAGAAGCTTGCTGAGAAACTGCTCTGTGTTCTGTTAATTCATCTCACAGAGTTACATCTTTCCCTTCAAGAAGCCTTTCGCTAAGGCTGTTCTTGTGGAATTGGCAAAGGGATATTTGGAAGCCCATAGAGGGCTACGGAGAAAAAGGAAATACCTTCCTTTAAAACCTGAAAAGAAGCTTTCTGAGAAACTGCTTTGTGTTCTGTTAATTCAATCACAGATTTACAGCTTTCCCCTTAAGAAGACTTTCGCGATGGCTGTTCTTGTGGAATTTGCAAAGTGATATTTGAAGCCCATAGAGGGCTATGGTGAAAAAGGAAAATCTTCAGTTAAAAACTGGAAAGAAACTTTGTGAGAGACTGCTTTGTGTTCTGTTAATTCATCTCACCGAGTTACAGCTTTCCCCTCAAGAAGAATTTCGCTAAGACTCTTCCTGTGGAATTAGCAAAGTGATAATTGGAAGCCCATAGATGGCTATGGTTAAAAAAGGAATTATACTAAGATAAAAACCGAAAAGAAGCTTTCTGATAAACTACTTTGTGTTCTGTTAGTTCATCTCCCAGAGTTACAGCTTTCCCCCCAAGAAGACGTTCACTAAGACTGTTCTTGTGAAATTTGGAAAGTGATATTTGGAAGCCCTTAGAGGGCTATTGTTAAAAAGGAAATATCTTCCGTTAAAAACGGGAAAGAAGCTTTCTGAGAAACTGCTTTGCGTTCTGTTAATTCATCTCACAGAGTTACAGCTTTTCCTTCAAGAAGCCTTTCGCTAAGGTTGTACTTGCGGAACTTGCAAAGTGATATTTGGAAGCCCCTAGAGGGCTATGGTGAAAAAGGAAATATCTTCAGTTAAAAACTGGAAAGAAGCTGTCTGAGAAAGTGCTTTGTGCTCTGTTAATTCATCTCACAGAGTTACAGGTTTCCCTTCATGAAGCCTTTCACTAAGACTGTTCTTGTGGAATTTGCAAAATGATATTTGGAAGCCCATAGAGGGCTATAGTGAAAGAGGAAATATCTTCCGTTAAAATCTGGAAAGATGCTTTCTGCGGTACAGCTTTGTGTTCTGTCAATTCATCTCACAGAGTTACTGCTTTCCCCTCAAGAAGCCTTTCGCTAAGACTGTTCTTCTGGAATTTGCAAAGTGATATTTGTAAGCCCCTAGTGGGCTATGGCGAAAAAGGAAATATCTTCCGTTAAAAACTGGAAAGAAGCTTTCTCAGAAACTGCTTTGTGTTCTGTTAATTCATCTCACAGAGTTACAGCTATCACCTCAAAGAGGCTTTCGCTAAGACTGTTCTTGTGGAAATTGCAAAGTGATATTTCGAATCCCATAGAGGGATATGGTGAAAAAGGCAATATCTTCCGTTAAAAACTGGAAAGAAGCTTTCTGAGAAACTGCTTTGTGTTCTATTAATTCATCTCACAGAGTTACAGCTTTCCCTTCAAGAAGCCTTTCGCTAAGGCTGTTGTTTTGGAATTTGGAAAGTGATATTTGGAAACCCATAGAGGGCTATGGTGAAAATGGAAATATCTTCCGTTAAAAACTGGAAAGAAACTTTCTGAGAAACTGCTTTGTGTTCTGTGAATTCATCTCACAGAGTTACAGCTTTCCTTAAAGAAGCCTTTCGCTAAGGTTGTTCTTGCGGAACTTGCAAAGTGATATTTGAAAGCCCATAGAGGGCTTTGGTGAAAAAGGAAATATCTTCCGTTAAAAACTGGAAAGAAAGTTTCTGAGAAACAGTTTTGTGTTCTGTTAATTCATCTCACAGAGTTACTGCATTCCCCTCAAGAAGCCTTTCGCTAACACTGTTCTTGTGGAAATTGCAAAGTGATATTTGGAAGACCATAGAGGGCTATGGTGAAAAAGGAAATATCTTCCGTTAAAAACTGGAAAGAAGCTTTCTGAGAAACTGCTTTGTGTTCTCTTAATTCATCTCACAGATTTACAGATTTCCCCTCAAGAAGCCTTTCGCTAAGACTGTTCTTGTGGAATTGGCAAAGTGATATTTGGAAGCCCATAGAGGGATATGGTGAAAAAGGCAATATCTTCCGTTAAAAACGGGAAAGAAGCTTTCTGAGAAACTGCTTTGCGTTCTGTTAATTCATCTCACAGAGTTACAGCTTTTCCTTCAAGAAGCCTTTCGCTAAGGTTGTACTTGCGGAACTTGCAAAGTGATATTTGGAAGCCCCTAGAGGGCTATGGTGAAAAAGGAAATATCTTCAGTTAAAAACTGGAAAGAAGCTGTCTGAGAAAGTGCTTTGTGCTCTGTTAATTCATCTCACAGAGTTACAGGTTTCCCTTCAAGAAGCCTTTCACTAAGACTGTTCTTGTGGAATTTGCAAAATGATATTTGGAAGCCCATAGAGGGCTATAGTGAAAGAGGAAATATCTTCCGTTAAAATCTGGAAAGATGCTTTCTGCGGTACAGCTTTGTGTTCTGTCAATTCATCTCACAGAGTTACTGCTTTCCCCTCAAGAAGCCTTTCGCTAAGACTGTTCTTCTGGAATTTGCAAAGTGATATTTGGAAGCCCGTAGAGGGCTATGGTGAAAAAGGAAATATCTTCCGTTAAAAACTGGAAAGAAGCTTTCTGAGAAACTGCTTTGTGTTCTGTTAATTCATCTCACAGAGTTACAGCTTTCCCCTCAAGAAGCCTTTCGCTAAGACTGTTCTTGTGGAAATTGCAAAGTGATATTTCGAATCCCATAGAGGGATATGGTGAAAAAGGCAATATCTTCCGTTAAAAACTGGAAAGAAGCTTTCTGAGAAACTGCTTTGTGTTCTATTAATTCATCTCACAGAGTTACAGCTTTCCCTTCAAGAAGCCTTTCGCTAAGGCTGTTGTTTTGGAATTTGGAAAGTGATATTTGGAAACCCATAGAGGGCTACGGAGAAAAAGGATATACCTTCCGTTAAAAACTGGAAAGAAGCTTTCTGAGAAACTGCTTTGTGTTCTGTGAATTCATCTCACAGAGTTACAGCTTTCCTTAAAGAAGCCTTTCGCTAAGGTTGTTCTTGCAGAACTTGCAAAGTGATATTTGAAAGCCCATAGAGGGCTTTGGTGAAAAAGGAAATATCTTCCATTAAAAACTGGAAAGAAAGTTACTGAGAAACAGTTTTGTGTTCTGTTAATTCATCTCACAGAGTTACTGCATTCCCCTCAAGAAGCCTTTCGCTAACACTGTTCTTGTGGAAATTGCAAATTGATATTTGGAAGACCATAGAGGGCTATGGTGAAAAAGGAAATATCTTCCGTTAAAAACTGGAAAGAAGCTTTCTGAGAAACTGCTTTGTGTTCTCTTAATTCATCTCACAGATTTACAGATTTCCCCTCAAGAAGCCTTTCGCTAAGACTGTTCTTGTGGAATTGGCAAAGTGATATTTGGAAGCCCATAGAGGGATATGGTGAAAAAGGCAATATCTTCCGTTAAAAACGGGAAAGAAGCTTTCTGAGAAACTGCTTTGCGTTCTGTTAATTCATCTCACAGAGTTACAGCTTTTCCTTCAAGTAGCCTTTCGCTAAGGTTGTACTTGCGGAACTTGCAAAGTGATATTTGGAAGCCCCTAGAGGGCTATGGTGAAAAAGGAAATATCTTCAGTTAAAAACTGGAAAGAAGCTGTCTGAGAAAGTGCTTTGTGCTCTGTTAATTCATCTCACAGAGTTACAGGTTTCCCTTCATGAAGCCTTTCACTAAGACTGTTCTTGTGGAATTTGCAAAATGATATTTGGAAGCCCATAGAGGGCTATAGTGAAAGAGGAAATATCTTCCGTTAAAATCTGGAAAGATGCTTTCTGCGGTACAGCTTTGTGTTCTGTCAATTCATCTCACAGAGTTACTGCTTTCCCCTCAAGAAGCCTTTCGCTAAGACTGTTCTTCTGGAATTTGCAAAGTGATATTTGTAAGCCCCTAGTGGGCTATGGCGAAAAAGGAAATATCTTCCGTTAAAAACTGGAAAGAAGCTTTCTCAGAAACTGCTTTGTGTTCTTTTAATTCATCTCACAGTGTTACAGCTTTCCCTTCAAGAAGCCTTTCGCTAAGGCTGTTCTTGTGGAATTGGCAAAGTGATATTTGGAAGCCCATAGAGGGATATGGTGAAAAAGGCAATATCTTCCGTTAAAAACTGGAAAAAAGCTTTCTGAGAAACTGCTTTGTGTTCTATTAATTCATCTCACAGAGTTACAGCTTTCCCTTCAAGAAGCCTTTCGCTAAGGCTGTTGTTTTGGAATTTGGAAAGTGATATTTGGAAGCCCATAGAGGGCTACGGAGAAAAAGGATATACCTTCCGTTAAAAACTGGAAAGAAGCTTTCTGAGAAACTGCTTTGTGTTCTGTTAATTCATCTCACAGAGTTACAGTTTTCCCTTCAAGATGCCTTTCGCTAAGGCTGTTCTTGTGGAATTTGCAAAGTGATATTTGGAAGTCCATAGAGGCCTAGGGTGAAAAAGGTAGTATCTTCCGTTAAAAACTGTAAAGAAGCTGTCTGAGAAACTGGTTTGTGTTCTGTTAATTCATCTCACAGAGTTACAACTTTCTTCTCAAGAAGCCTTTCGCTAAGACTGTTCTTGTGGAATTTCCAAAGTCATATTTTGAAGCCCTTAGAGGGATATGGTGGAAAAGGAAATATCTTTCGTTAAAAAATTGAAAGAAGCTTTATGACAAACTCTTTGTGTTCTGTTAATTCTTATCTCAGTGTTACAGCTTTCCCCTCAAGAAGCGTTTTGCTATGGCTGTTCTTCTGCAATTTGCAAAGTGATATTTGGAAGCCCATAGAGAGCTATGGTGAAAAAGGAAATATCTTCTCTTAAAAACTGGAAAGAAGCTTTCTGAGAAACTGCTTTGTGTTCTATTAATTCATCTCACAGAGTTACAGCTTTCCCTTCAAGAAGCCTTTCGCTAAGGCTGTTGTTTTGGAATTTGGAAAGTGATATTTGGAAGCCCATAGAGGGCTACGGAGAAAAAGGAAATATCTTCCGTTAAAAACTGGAAAGAAGCTTTCTGAGAAACTGCTTTGTGTTCTGTTAATTCATCTCACAGAGTTACAGTTTTCCCTTCAAGATGCCTTTCGCTAAGGCTGTTCTTGTGGAATTTGCAAAGTGATATTTGGAAGTCCATAGAGGCCTAGGGTGAAAAAGGTAGTATCTTCCGTTAAAAACTGTAAAGAAGCTGTCTGAGAAACTGGTTTGTGTTCTGTTAATTCATCTCACAGAGTTACAGCTTTCCTTCAAGAAGCCTTTCGCTAAGGCTGTTCTTGTGGAATTTGCAAAGTGATATTTGGAAGCCCATAGAGGGCTATGGTGAAAAAGGCAATATCTTCCGTTAAAAACTGGAAAAAAGCTTTCTGAGAAACTGCTTTGTGTTCTGTTAATTCATCTCACAGAGTTACAGTTTTCCCTTCAAGATGCCTTTCGCTAAGGCTGTTCTTGTGGAATTTGCAAAGTGATATTTGGAAGTCCATAGAGGCCTAGGGTGAAAAAGGTAGTATCTTCCGTTAAAAACTGTAAAGAAGCTGTCTGAGAAACTGGTTTGTGTTCTGTTAATTCATCTCACAGAGTTACAACTTTCTTCTCAAGAAGCCTTTCGCTAAGACTGTTCTTGTGGAATTTCCAAAGTCATATTTTGAAGCCCTTAGAGGGATATGGTGGAAAAGGAAATATCTTTCGTTAAAAAATTGAAAGAAGCTTTATGACAAACTCTTTGTGTTCTGTTAATTCTTATCTCAGTGTTACAGCTTTCCCCTCAAGAAGCGTTTTGCTATGGCTGTTCTTCTGCAATTTGCAAAGTGATATTTGGAAGCCCATAGAGAGCTATGGTGAAAAAGGAAATATCTTCTCTTAAAAACTGGAAAGAAGCTGTCTGAGAAACTGCTTTGTGTTGTGTTAATTCATCTCACAGATTTACAGCTTTCCCCTCAAGAAGCCTTTCGCTAAGAGTGTTCTTGTGGAATTTGCAAAGTGATATTTGGAAGTCCATAGAGGGCTATGGTGAAAAAGGAAATATCTTCCGTTAAAAACTGGAAAGATACTTTCTGAGAAACTGCTTTGTGTTCTGTTAATTCATCTCTCTGAGTTACTGCTTTCCCCTCAAGAAGCGTTTCGCTAAGACTGTTCTTGTGGAATTTGCAAAGTGATATTTCAAAACCCATAGAGGGATATGGTGAAAAAGGCAATATCTTCCTTTTAAAACTGGAAAGAAGCTTTCAGAGAAACTGCTTTGTGTTCCGTTAATTCAACTCACAGAGTTACAGCTTTTCCTTCAAGAGGCCTTTCGCTAAGGCTGTTCTTGTGGAATTTGCAAAGTGATATTTGGAAGCCCATAGAGGGATATTTGGAAAAAGGTAATATCTTCAGTTAAAAACTGTAAAGAAGCTGTCTGAGAAACGGCTTTGTGTTCTCTTAATTCATCTCACAGAGTTACAGCTTTCCCTTCAAGAAGCCTTTCGCTAAGGCTGTTCTTGTGGAATTTGCAAAGTGATATTTGGAAGCCCATAGAGGGCTCTGGTGAAAAAGGTAATATCTTCAGTGAAAAACTGGAAAGAAGCTGTCTGAGAAACGCCTTTTTGTTCTGTGAATTCACCTCACAGAGTTACAGCTTTCCCTCAAGAAGCCTTTTGCTTATACTGTTCTTGTGGAATTTTCAAAGTGATATTTGGAAGCCCCTAGACGGCTATGGTGAAAAAGGACATATCTTCAGTTAAAAATTGGAAAGAAGCTGTCTGAGAAACTGCTTTGTGTTGTGTTAATTCATCTCACAGAGTTACAGTTTCCCCTCAAGAAGCCTTTCGGTAAGACTGTTCATGTGGAATTTGCAAAGTGATATTTGTAAGCCCATAGAGGGCTATATTGAAAAAGGAAACATCTTCCGTTAAAAACTGGAAAGAGGCTTTCCTTGAAACTACTTTGTATTCTGTTAATTCATCTCACAGAGTTACAGCTTTCCCTTCAAGTAGCCTTTCTCTAAGCCTGTTCTTGTGGAATTTGCAAAATGATATTTGGAAGCCCATAGAGGGCTATAGTGAAAGAGGAAATATCTTCCGTTGAAATCTGGAAAGATGGTTTCTGCGGTACAGCTTTGTGTTCTGTCAATTCATCTCACAGAGTTACTGCTTTCCCCTCAAGAAGCCTTTCGCTAAGACTGTTCTTCTGGAATTTGCAAAGTGATATTTGTAAGCCCATAGTGGGCTATGGCGAAAAAGGAACTATCTTCCCTTAAAAACTGGAAAGAAGCTTTCTCAGAAACTGCTTTGTGTTCTGTTAATTCATCTCACAGAGTTACAGCTATCACCTCAAAGAGGCTTTCGCTAAGACTGTTCTTGTGGAAATTGCAAAGTGATATTTCGAATCCCATAGAGAGCTATGGTGAAAAAGGAAATATCTTCTGTTAAAAACTGGAAAGAAGCTGTCTGAGAAACTGCTTTGTGTTGTGTTAATTCATCTCACAGGGTTACAGCTTTCCCCTCAAGAAGCCTTTTGCGAAGACTGTTCTTGTGGAATAGGATAAGTGATATTTGGAAGCCCATAGAGGGCTATGGTGAAAAAGGAATATTTTCAATTAAAAACTGGAAAGAAGCTTTCTGTGAAACTGCTTTGTGTTCTGTTAATTCATCTCACAGAGTTACAGCTTTCCTAAAAGAATCCTTTCGCTAAGGTTGTTCTTGCGGAACTTGCAAAGTGATATTTGAAAGCCCATAGAGGGCTTTGGTGAAAAAGGAAATATCTTCCGTTAAAAACTGGAAAGAAAGTTTCTGAGAAACAGTTTTGTGTTCTGTTAATTCATCTCACAGAGTTACTGCATTCCCCTCAAGAAGCCTTTCGCTAACACTGTTCTTGTGGAAATTGCAAAGTGATATTTGGAAGACCATAGAGGGCTATGGTGAAAAAGGAAATATCTTCCGTTAAAAAGTGGAAAGAAGCTTTCAGAGAAACTGCTTTGTGTTCTCTTAATTCATCTCACAGATTTACAGCTTTCCCCTCAAGAACCCTTTCGCTAAGACTGTTCTTAATTCATCTCAAAGAGTTACAGCTTTCCCCCCAAGAAGTCTTTCGCTGAAACTGTTCATGTGGAATTTGGAAAGTGATATTTAGAAGCCAAAAGAGGGCTACGGTGAAAAAGGAAATATCTCCCGTTAAAAAGTGGATAGAACATTTCTGAGATACTGCTTTGTGTTCTGCTAATTCATCTCACAGAATTACAGGATTCCAATCATGAAGTCTTTGGCTAAGACTGTTATTGTGGAATTTGCAAAGTGATATTTGGAAGCCCATAGAGGGCTATGGTTAAAAAGGAAATATCTTCCGTTAAAATCTGGAAAGAAGCTTTCTGAGAAACTGCTTTGTGTTCTGTTAATTCATCTCACAGAGTTACTGCTTTCCCCTCAAGAAGCCTTTCGCTAAGACTGTTCTTCTGGAATTTGCAAAGTGATATTTGGAAGCCCATAGAGGGCTATGGTGAAAAAGGAAATATCTTCCGTTAAAAACTGGAAAGAAGCTTTCTGAGAAACTGCTTTGTGTTCTGTTAATTCATCTCACAGAGTTACAGCTATCACCTCAAAGAGGCTTTCGCTAAGACTGTTCTTGTGGAAATTGCAAAGTGATATTTGGAAGCCCATAGAGGGCTATGGTGAAAAAGGAAATATCTTCTGTTAAAAACTGGAAAGAAGCTGTCTGAGAAACTGCTTTGTGTTCTGTTAATTCATCTCACAGGGTTACAGCTTTCCCTCAAGAAGCCTTTGCTAAGACTGTTCTTGTGGAATAGGATAAGTGATATTTGGAAGCCCATAGAGGGCTATGGTGAAAAGGAATATTTTCAATTAAAAACTGGAAAGAAGCTTTCTGAAAACTGCTTTGTGTTCTGTTAATTCATCTCACAGAGTTACAGCTTTCCTCAAGAAGCCTTTCGCTAAGACTGTTCTTGTTGAATTTGCAAAGTGATATTTGAAAGCCCATAGAGGGCTTTGGTGAAAAAGGAAATATCTTCCGTTAAAAACTGGAAAGAAAGTTTCTGAGAAACAGTTTTGTGTTCTGTTAATTCATCTCACAGAGTTACTGCATTCCCCTCAAGAAGCCTTTCGCTAACACTGTTCTTGTGGAAATTGCAAAGTGATATTTGGAAGACCATAGAGGGCTATGGTGAAAAAGGAAATATCTTCCGTTAAAAAGTGGAAAGAAGCTTTCAGAGAAACTGCTTTGTGTTCTCTTAATTCATCTCACAGATTTACAGCTTTCCCCTCAAGAACCCTTTCGCTAAGACTGTTCTTAATTCATCTCAAAGAGTTACAGCTTTCCCCCCAAGAAGTCTTTCGCTGAAACTGTTCATGTGGAATTTGGAAAGTGATATTTAGAAGCCAAAAGAGGGCTACGGTGAAAAAGGAAATATCTCCCGTTAAAAAGTGGATAGAACATTTCTGAGATACTGCTTTGTGTTCTGCTAATTCATCTCACAGAATTACAGGATTCCAATCATGAAGTCTTTGGCTAAGACTGTTATTGTGGAATTTGCAAAGTGATATTTGGAAGCCCATAGAGGGCTATGGTTAAAAAGGAAATATCTTCCGTTAAAATCTGGAAAGAAGCTTTCTGAGAAACTGCTTTGTGTTCTGTTAATTCATCTCAGAGAGTTACAGCATTCTCCTCAAAAAGTCTTTCGTAAGACAGTTCTTGTGGAATTTTCAAAGTGATATTTGGAAGCCCATACAGGGCTATTGTGAATAAGGAAATATCTTTCGTTAAAAACTGAAAAGAAGCTTTCTGAAAAACTGCTTTGTGTTCTGTTAATTCATCTCTCAGAGTTACAGCTTTCCCCTCAAGAAGCCTTTCGTTAAGACGGTTCTTGTGGAATTTGCAACGTGACATTTGGAAGCCCATAGAGGGCTATGGTGAAAAACGAAATATCTTCAGTTAAAAACCGTAAAGAAAACTTCTTAGAAACTGCTTTGTGTTCTGTTAATTCATATCACAGTGTTACAGATTTCACCTCAAGAATCCTTTCCCTAAGACTGTTCTTGTGGAATTTGCACAGTGATATTTGGAAACCCACAGAGGGCTATGGTGAAAAAGGAAATATCTGCCGTTAAAAACTGGAAAGAGTCTTTCTGAGAAACTGCTCTGTGTTCTGTTGATTCATCTTACACAGTTACATCTTTCCCCTCAAGAAGCCTTTCCCTAAGACATTTCTTTTGGAATTTGCAATGTGATATTTGGAAGCCCATGCAGGGGTATGGTGAAAAAGGAAATATCTTCAGTTAAAAACTGGAAACAAGATTTTTGAGAAACCGCATTGTGTTCTGGTAATTCATCTCACAGAGTTACAGCATTCCCCTCAAGAAGTCTTTCACTAAGACTGTTCTTGTGAAATTTGCAAAGTGATATTTGGAAGCCCATAGAGGGCAATGGTTAAAAAGGAAATATCTTCAGGTAAAAAGTTGAAAGAAACTTTCTGAGAAACGGCTTTGTGTTCTCTAAATTCATCTCACAGAGTTACAGTTTTCCCTCAAGAATCCTTTCCCTAAGACTGTTCTTGTGGAATTTGCACAGTGATATTTGGAAACCCATAGAGGGCTATGGTGAAAAGGAAATATCTGCCGTTAAAAACTGGAAAGAAGCTTTCTGAGAAACTGCTTTGTGTTCTGTTAATTCATCTCACAGAGTTACAGCATTCTCCTCAAAAGTCTTTCGTAAGACATTTCTTTTGGAATTTGCAATGTGATATTTGGAAGCCCATGCAGGGGTATGGTGAAAAAGGAAATATCTTCAGTTAAAAACTGGAAACAAGATTTTTGAGAAACCGCATTGTGTTCTGGTAATTCATCTCACAGAGTTACAGCATTCCCCTCAAGAAGTCTTTCACTAAGACTGTTCTTGTGAAATTTGCAAAGTGATATTTGGAAGCCCATAGAGGGCAATGGTTAAAAAGGAAATATCTTCAGGTAAAAAGTTGAAAGAAACTTTCTGAGAAACGGCTTTGTGTTCTCTAAATTCATCTCACAGAGTTACAGTTTTCCCCTCAAGAAGCCTTTCGCTAAGACTGTTCTTGTTTAATTTGCAAAGTGTATTCGGAAGCCTATAGAGAGCTATTGTGAAAAACGAATTATCTTCATTTAAAAAGTGGAAAGAAGCTTTCTGAGAAACTGCTTTGTGTTCTGTTAATTCATCTCACAGAGTTACAGCTTTCCCCTCAAGAAGCCCTTCGCTAAGACTGTTTTTGTGGATATTGCAAAGTGATATTTGGAAACCCATAGAGGGCTATGGTGAAAAAGGAAATCTCTTCTGTTAAAAACTGGAAAGAAACTTTCTGAGAAACGGCTTTGTGTTCTGTTAATTCATCTCACAGAGTTAAAGCTTTCCCTCAAGAAGCCCTTCGCTAAGAGTGTACTTGTGGAATTTTCAAAGTGATATTTGGAAGCCTATAGGGGGCTATGGTGAAAAAGGTAATGTCTTCAGGTAAAAACTGGAAGGAAGATCTCTGAGAAACTGTTTTGTGTTCTGTTAATCCATCTCAAAGTGTTACAGATTTCCCCTGGAGAAACCTTTCTCTAAGACTGTTCTTGTGGAATTTGCAAAGTGATATTTGGAAGCCCCTAGAGATCTATGGTGAAAAAGGAAATATCCTAAAATAGAAACTGAAAAGAAGCTTTCTGAGAAACTGCTTTGCGTTCTGTTAATTCATTTCACAGAGTTACAGCTTTCCCCTCAAGAAGCCCTTTGCTAAGGCTGTTCTTGTGGAATTTGCAAAGTGGTATTTGGAAGCCTATCGAGGGCTATGGTGTAAAAGGTAATATCTTCAGTTAAAAACTCGAAAGAAGCTTTCTGATTACAGCTTTTCCCTCAAGAAGCCTTTCGCTAAGACTGTTCTTGTGCATTTTGCAAAGTGATATTTGGAAGCCCATAGAGGGCTACGGTGAAAAAGGAAATATCTTCAATTAAAAACTGGAAAGGAGCTTTCTGAGAAACTGCTTTGTGTTCTGTTAATTCATCTCACAGAGATACAGCTTTCCCCTCAAGAAGCCTTTCGATAAGACTGTTCTTGTGGAATATTTAAAGTGATATTTGGAAGCCCATAGAGGGCTTTGGTGAAAAAGGAAATATCTTCCGATAAAAACTGGAAAGAAACTTTATCAGAAACTGCCGTGTGTTATGACAATACATCTCACCAAATTACAGCTTTCCCCTCAAGAAGCCTTTCGCTAAGACTGTTCTATTGGAATTTTCAAAGTGATATTTGGAAGCCCCTAGAATGCTATGGTGAAAAAGGAAATATCTACCGTTAAAAACTTGAAAGATGCTTTCTGAGAAACTGCCGTGTGTTTTGTTAATACCCCTCACCGAGTTACAGCTTTCCCCTCAAGAAGCCTTTCGCTAAGACTGTTCTTGTGGGATTTGCAGAGAGATATTTGGAAGCCCATAGAGCACTGTGGTGAATAAGGAAATATCTTCAGTTGAAAACTGGAAAGAAGCTTTCTGAGATACTGCTTTGTGTTCTGTTAATTCATCTCACAGAGTTACAGCTTTCCCCTCCAGAAGCCTTTCCCTAAGACTGTTCTTGTGGAATTTGCAAACTGCTATTTGGAAGCCCATAGAGGGCTATGGTGAAAAAGGAAATATTTTCAGTTAAAACCTCGAAAGAGGCTTTCTGAGAAACTGCTTTGTGTTCTGTTAATTCATCTCGGAGAGTTACAGCTCTCTCCTCAAGAAGCCCTTCGCTAAGAGTGTTCTTGTGGAATTTGCAAAGTGATATTTGGAAGCCCATAGAGGGCTATGGTGAAAAAGGAAATATCTTCCTTTAAAAGTGGAAAGAAGCTTTCTGAGAACCAGCTTTGTGTTCTGTTAATTCATCTCACAGAGTAAGAGGTTTCTCCTCCACCAGCCTTCTGCTAAGACTGTTCTTGTGGAATTTGCAAAGTGATATTTGAAGCCCATAGAGGGCTATGGTGAAAATGGAAATATCCTAAGATAAAAACCGAAAAGAAGCTTTCTGAGAAACTGCTTTGTGTTCTGTTAGTTCATCTCACTGAGTTACAGCTTTACCCTCAAGAATCCGTTCACTAAGGCTGTTCTTGTGAAATTTGCAAAGTGACATTTGGAAGCCCATAGAGGGCTACGGTGAAAAAGAAAATATCTTCCGTTAAAAACTGGAAAGAAGCATTCTGAGAAATTGCCGTGTGTTGTGTTAATACATCTCACTGACTTACAGATTTCACCTCAACAAGACTTTCGCTAAGACTGTTCTTGTGAAATTTGCAAAGTGATATTTGGAAGCCCATAGTGGGCTACAGTGAAAAAGGAAATATCTACCGTTAAAAACTTTAAAGATGCTTTCTGAGATAGTGCCGTGTGTTCGTGCAAGACATCTCACCGCGTTACAGCTTTGCGCTCAAGAAACCTTTTGCTAAGACTGTTCTTTTGGGATTTGCAAAGTGATATTTGGAAGCCCATAGAGGGCTATGGTGAAAAAGGAAATATCCTAAGATAAAAACTGAAAAGAAGCTTTCTGAGAAAATGCTGTGTGTTCTGTTAGTTCATCTCACAGAATTACAGCCTTCCCCTCAATAATCCGTTCACTAAGACTATTCTTGTGAAATTTCCAAAGTGATATTTGGAAGCCCACAGAGGCCTATGGTGAAAAAGGAAATATCTTCCGTTAAAAACTGGAAAGAAGCTTTCTGAGAAACTGCTTTGTTCTGTTAATTCATCTCACGAGTTACAGCTTTCCCCTCAGAAGCCTTTCGCTAAGACTGTTCTTGTGAAATTTGCAAAGTGATATTTGGAAGCCCTAGAGATCTATGGTGAAAAAGGAAATATCCTAAAATAAAAACTGAAAAGAAGCTTTCTGAGAAACTGCTTTGCGTTCTGTTAATTCATTTCACAGAGTTACAGCTTTCCCCTCAAGAAGCCCTTTGCTAAGGCTGTTCTTGTGGAATTTGCAAAGTGGTATTTGGAAGCCTATCGAGGGCTATGGTGTAAAAGGTAATATCTTCAGTTAAAAACTCGAAAGAAGCTTTCTGATTACAGCTTTTCCCTCAAGAAGCCTTTCGCTAAGACTGTTCTTGTGCATTTTGCAAAGTGATATTTGGAAGCCCATAGAGGGCTACGGTGAAAAAGGAAATATCTTCAATTAAAAACTGGAAAGGAGCTTTCTGAGAAACTGCTTTGTGTTCTGTTAATTCATCTCACAGAGATACAGCTTTCCCCTCAAGAAGCCTTTCGATAAGACTGTTCTTGTGGAATATTTAAAGTGATATTTGGAAGCCCATAGAGGGCTATGGTGAAAAAGGAAATATCTTCCGATAAAAACTGAAAAGAAGCTTTCTGAGAAAATGCTGTGTGTTCTGTTAGTTCATCTCACAGAATTACAGCCTTCCCCTCAATAATCCGTTCACTAAGACTATTCTTGTGAAATTTCCAAAGTGATATTTGGAAGCCCATAGAGGCTATGGTGAAAAGGAAATATCTTCCGTTAAAAACTGGAAAGAAGCTTTCTGAGAAACTGCCGTGTGTTCTGTTAATTCATCTCACAGAGTTACAGCTTTCCCCTCCAGAAGCCTTTCGCTAAGACTGTTCTTGTGAAATTTGCAAAGTGATATTTGGAAGCCCATAGAGGGCTATGGTGAGGAAGGAAATATCTTCAGTTAAAATCTGGAAAGAAGCTTTCTGAGAAACAGTTTGTGTTCTGTTAACTCATCTCACAGAGTTACAGCTTTCCCCTCAAGAAGCCTTTGGCTAAGACTGTTCTTGTGGGATTTGCAAAATGATATTTGGAATCCCTAGAGGGCTATGGTGAAAAAGGAAATATCTTCAATTAAAAACTGGAAAGAAGCTTTCTGAGAGACTATTTGTGTTCTGTTAATTCATCTCACAGAGTTACAGCTTTCCCCTCAAGAAGCCTTTCACTAAGACTGTTCTTGTGGAATTTTCAAAGTGATATTTGGAAGCCCATAGAGGGCTATGGTGAAAAAGGAAATTACCTAAGAAAAAAACTGTAAAGAAGCTTTCTCGGAAACTGCTTTGTGTTCTGTTAATTCATCTCATAGATTTACAGATTGCTTCTGAAAAGCCGTTCACTAAGACTGTTCTTGTGGAATTTTCAAAGTGATATTTGGAAGCCGATAGAGGGCTGTGGTGAAAAGGAAATATCCTAAGATAAAAACTGGAAAGAAGCTTTCTGAGAAACTGCTTTGTGTTCTGTTAATTCATCTCACAGAGTTACAGCTTTCCTCAAGAAGCCTTTCGCTAAGACTGTTCTTGTGGAATTTGAAAAGTGATATTTGGAAGCCCATGCAGGGCATTGGTGAAAAGGAAATATCTTCCGTTAAAAACTGGAAGAAGCTTTCTGAGAAACTGCTTTGTGTTCTGTTAATTCATCTCACAGAGTTACAGCTTTCCCTCAAGAAGTCTTTCGCTAAGACTCTTCTTGTGGAATTTGCAAAGTGATATTTGGAAGCCCATAGATGGCTATGGTGAAAATGGAAATATCCTAAGATGAAAACCGAAAAGAAGCTTTCTGAAAAATTCTTTGTGTTGTGTTAGTTCTTCTCACAGAGTTACAGCTTTCCCTTCAAGAAGTCGTTAACTAAGACTGTTCTTGTGAAATTTGAAAAGTGAACTTTGGAAGCCGATAGAGGGCTATGGTGTAAAAGGAAATATCTTCCGTTAAAATCTGGAGACCAGCTTTCTGAGAAACTGTCGTGTGTTCTGTTAATACATCTCACCACATTACAGCTTTCCCCAAAAGAAGTCTTTTGCTAAGATTACTCTTTTGGGATTTGCAAAGTGATATTTGGAAGCCCATAGAGGGCTTTGGTGAAAAAGGAAATATCTTCAGTTAAAAACTGGCAAGAAGCTTTCTGAGAAACAGCTTTGTGTTCTGTTAATTCATCTCACAGAGTTTCAGGTTTCTCCTCAAGAAGCCTTTCCCTAAGACTTTTCTTTTGGAATATGCAAAGTGATATTTGGAAGTCCATAGAGGGCTATGGTTAAAAAGAAAATATCTTCAGTTAAAAACTGGAGAGAAGCTTTCTGAGAAACTGCTTTGTGTTCTGTTAATTCATCTCACAGAGTAACAGCTTTTCCCTCAAGAAGCCTTTCACTAAGTCTGTTCTTGTGGTATTTGCAAAGTGATATTTGTAAGCCCATAGAGGGCTATGCTGAAAAATGAAATATCTTCAGTTCAAATCTGGAAAGAAGCTTTCTGAGAAACTGCTTTGTGTTCTGTTAATTCATCTCAGAGAGTTACAGCTTTCCCTCAAGAAGCCTTTCGCTAAGACTGTTCTTGTGGAATTTGCAAAATGATATTTGGAAGCCCATAGAGAGCTATGGTGAAAAGGAAATATCCTAAGATAAAAACTGAAAAGAAGCTTTCTCAGAAACTGCTTTGTGTTCTGTTAATTCATCTCAGAGTTACAGCTTTCCCTCAAGAAGCCTTTGCTAAGACTGTTCTTGTGGATTTGCAAAGTGATATTTGGAAGCCCATAGAGGGCTATGGTGAAAAGGAAATATCTTCCGTTAAAAACTGGAAAGAAGCTTTCTGAGAAACTGCTTGTGTTCTGTTAATTCATCTCACAGTTACAGCTTTCCCTCAAGAAGCCTTTCACTAAGACTGTTCTTGTGGAATTTGCAAAGTGATATTTGGAAGCCCATAGAGGGCTATGGTGAAAAGGAAATATCTTCCATTAAAAACTGGAAAGAAGCTTTCTGAGAAACTGCTTTGTGTTCTGTTAAGTCATCTCACAGAGTTACAGCTTTCCCTCAAGAAGCCTTCGCTAAGACTGTTCTTGTGGAATTTGCAAAGTGATATTTGGAAGCCCATAGAGGGCTATGGTGAAAAAGGAAATATCCTAAGATAAAAACTGAAAAGAAGCTTTCTGAGAAACTGCTTTGTGTTCTGTTAGTTCATCTCACAGAGTTACAGCTTTCCCCTCAAGAAGCCTTTCGCTAAGACTGTTCTTGTGGAATTTGCAAAGTGATATTTGGAAGCCCATAGAGGGCTATGGTGAAAAAGGAAATATCCTAAGATAAAAACTGAAAAGAAGCTTTCTGAGAAACTGCTTTGTGTTCTGTTAATTCATCTCAGAGTTACAGCTTTCCCTCAAGAAGCCTTTCGCTAAGACTGTTCTTGTGGGATTTGCAAAGTGATATTTGGAAGCCCATTGAGAGCTATGGTGAAAAAGGAAATATCTTCAGTTAAAAACTGAAAAGAAGCTTTCTGAGAAACTGCTTTGTGTTCTGTTAATTCATCTCACAGAGTTACAGCTTTCCTCAAGAAGCTTTTCGCTAAGACTGTTCTTGTGGATTTGCAAAGTGATATTTGGAAGCCCATAGAGGGCTATGGTGAAAAGGAAATATCTTCCATTAAAACTGAAAAGAAGCTTTCTGAGAAACTGCTTTGTGTTCTGTTAATTCATCTCAGAGTTACAGCTTTCCCCTCAAAGCCTTTCACTAAGACTGTTCTTGTGAAATTTGCAAAGTGATATTTGGAAGCCCATAGGGCTATGGTGAAAAGGAAATATCTTCCGTTAAAAACTGGAAAGAAACTTTCTGAGAAACTGCCGTGTGTTCTGTTAATACATCTCACCGAGTTACAGCTTTCCCCTCAAGAAGCTTTTCGCTAAGACTGTTCTAGCGGAATTTTCAAAGTGATATTTGGAAGCCCCTAGAGGGCTATGGTGTAAAAGGAAATATCTTCCGTTAAAAAGTGGAAAGAAGCTTTCTGAGAAACTGCTGTGTGTTCTGTTAATTCACCTCACAGAGTTACAGCTTTCCCCTCAGAAGCCTTTCGCTAAGACTGTTCTTGTGGAATTTTCAAAGTGATATTTGGAAGCCCATAGAGGCTATGGTGAAAAAGGAAATATCTTCAGTTAAAAACTGGAAAGAAGCTTTCTGAGAAACTGCTTGTGTTCTGTTAATACACCTCACTGAGTTACAGCTTTCCCCTCCAGAAGCCTTTCCCTAAGACTGTTCTTGTGGAATTTTCAAAGTGATATTTGGAAGCCCATAGAGCGCTATGGTGAAAAAGGAAATATCTTCCGTTAAAAACTGGAAAAAGCTTTCTGAGAAACTGCTTTGTGTTCTGTTAATTCATCTCACGAGTTACAGCTTTCTCCTCAAGAAGCCTTTCACTAAGACTGTTCTTGTGGAATTTGCAAGTGATATTTGGAAGCCCATAGAGGGCTATGGTGAAAAAGGAAATATCTTCAGTTAAAAACTGGAAAGAAACTTTCTGAGAAACTGCTTGTGTTCTGTTAATTCATCTCACAGGGTTACAGCTTTCCCCTCAAGAAGCCTTTCGCTAAGACTGTTCTTGTGGGATTTGCAAAGTGATATTTGGAAGCCCATAGAGGCTATGGTGAAAAGAAATATCTTCAGTTAAAAACTGGAAAGAAGCTTTCTGAGAAACTGCTTGTGTTCTGTTAATTCATCTCACAGAGTTACAGCTTTCTCCTCAGAAGCCTTTCGCTAAGACTGTTCTTGTGGAATTTGCAAAGTGATATTTGGAAGCCCATAGAGGGCTATGGTGAAAAGAAATATCTTCCGTTAAAAACTGGAAAGAAGATTTCTGAGAAACTGCTTTGTGTTCTGTTAATTCATCTCACAGAGTTACAGCTTTCCCTCAAGAAGACTTTCGCTAAGACTGTTCTTGTGGAATTTGCAAAGTGATATTTGGAAGCCCATAGAGGGCTATGGTGAAAAGGAAATATCTAAGATAAAAACTGAAAGAAGCTTTCTGAGAAACTGCTTTGTGTTTTCTTAGTTCATCTCACAGAGTTACAGCTTTCCCTCAAGAAGCCTTTCACTAAGACTGTTCTTGTGAATTTGCAAAGTGATATTTGGAAGCCCATAGATGACTATGGTGAAAAGGAAATATCTTCCGTTAAAAACTGGAAAGAAGCTTTCTGAGAAACTGCCGTGTGTTCTGTTAATACATCTCACCGAGTTACAGCTTTCCCTCAAGAAGCCTTTCCTAAGACTGTTCTTGTGGAATTTGCAAAGTGATATTTGGAAGCCCATAGAGGGCTATGGTGAAAAAGGAAATATCTTCAGTTAAAAACTGGAAAGAAGCTTTCTGAGAAACTGCTTTGTGTTCTGTTAATTCATCTCACAGAGTTACAGCTTTCCCTCAAGAAGCCTTTCACTAAGACTGTTCTTGTGGAATTTGCAAGTGATATTTGGAAGCCATAGAGGGCTATGGTGAAAAAGGAAATATCTTCCATTAAAAACTGGAAAGAAGCTTTCTGAGAAACTGCTTTGTGTTCTGTTAATTCATCTCACAGAGTTACAGCTTTCCCTCAAGAAGCCTTTCCTAAGACTGTTCTTGTGGAATTTGCAAAGTGATATTTGGAAGCCCATAGGGCTATGGTGAGAAAGGAAATATCTTCCGTTAAAAACTGGAAAGAAACTTTCTGAGAAACTGCTTTGTGTTCTGTTAATTCATCTCACAGAGTTACAGCTTTCCCTCAAGAAGCCTTTCGCTAAGACTGTTCTTGTGGAATTTGCAAAGTGATATTTGGAAGCCCATAGAGGCTATGGTGAAAAAGGAAATATCTTCCATTAAAAACTGGAAAGAAGCTTTCTGAGAAACTGCTTTGTGTTCTGTTAATTCATCTCACAGGTTACAGCTTTCCCTCAGAAGCCTTTCGCTAAGACTGTTCTTGTGGAATTTGCAAAGTGATATTTGGAAGCCCATAGAGGCTATGGTGAAAAAGGAAATATCTTCAGTTAAAAACTGGAAAGAAGCTTTCTGAGAAACTGCTTTGTGTTCTGTTAATTCATCTCACAGAGTTACAGCTTTCCCTCAAGAAGCCTTTCGCTAAGACTGTTCTTGTGGAATTTGCAAAGTGATATTTGGAAGCCCATAGGGGCTATGGTGAAAAAGGAAATATCTTCCGTTAAAAACTGGAAAGAAGCTTTCTGAGAAACTGCTTTGTGTTCTGTTAATTCATCTCACAGAGTTACAGCTTTCCCTCAAAAGCCTTTCGCTAAGACTGTTCTTGTGGAATTTGCAAAGTGATATTTGGAAGCCCATAGAGGGCTATGGTGAAAAAGGAAATATCTTCCGTTAAAAACTGGAAGAAGCTTTCTGAGAAACTGCTTTGTGTTCTGTTAATTCATCTCACAGAGTTACAGCTTTCCCCTCAGAAGCCTTTCGCTAAGACTGTTCTTGTGGAATTTGCAAAGTGATATTTGGAAGCCCATAGAGGGCTATGGTGAAAAAGAAATATCTTCCGTTAAAAACTGGAAAGAAGCTTTCTGAGAAACTGCTTTGTGTTCTGTTAATTCATCTCACAGAGTTACAGCTTTCCCTCAAGAAGCCTTTCGCTAAGACTGTTCTTGTGAAATTTGCAAAGTGATATTTGGAAGCCCATAGAGGGCTATGGTGAAAAGAAATATCTTCCGTTAAAAACTGGAAAGAAGCTTTCTGAGAAACTGCTTTGTGTTCTGTTAATTCATCTCACAGAGTTACAGCTTTCCCTCAAAAGCCTTTCACTAAGACTGTTCTTGTGAAATTTGCAAAGTGATATTTGGAAGCCCATAGAGGGCTATGGTGAAAAGGAAATATCTTCCGTTAAAAACTGGAAAGAAGCTTTCTGAGAAACTGCTTTGTGTTCTGTTAATTCATCTCACAGAGTTACAGCTTTCCCTCAAGAAGCCTTTCGCTAAGACTGTTCTTGTGGGATTTGCAAAGTGATATTTGGAAGCCCATAGAGGGCTATGGTGAAAAGGAAATATCTTCAGATAAAAACTGAAAAGAAGCTTTCTGAGAAACTGCTTTGTGTTCTGTTAATTCATCTCACAGAATTACAGCTTTCCCTCAAGAAGCCTTTCACTAAGACTGTTCTTGTGGAATTTGCAAAGTGATATTTGGAAGCCCATAGAGGGCTATGGTGAAAAGGAAATATCTTCCGTTAAAAACTGGAAAGAATCTTTCTGAGAAACTGCTTTGTGTTCTGTTAATTCATCTCACAGAGTTACAGCTTTCCCTCAAGAGGCCGTTCACTAAGACTGTTCTTGTGAAATTTGCAAAGTGATATTTGGAAGCCCATAGAGGCTATGGTGAAAAGGAAATATCTTCAGTTAAAAACTGGAAAGAAGCTTTCTGAGAAACTGCCGTGTGTTCTGTTAATTCATCTCACGAGTTACAGCTTTCCCTCAAGAAGCCTTTCGCTAAGGCTGTTCTTGTGGAATTTGCAAAGTGATATTTGGAAGCCCATAGAGGGCTATGGTGAAAAGAAATCTCTTCAGATAAAAACTGGAAAGAAGCTTTCTGAGAAACTGCTTTGTGTTCTGTTAATTCATCTCACAGAGTTACAGCTTTCCCTCAAGAAGCCTTTCGCTAAGACTGTTCTTGTGGAATTTGCAAAGTGATATTTGGAAGCCAATAGAGGGATACGGTGAAAAAGGAAATACCTTCCGATAAAAACTGGAAAGAAGCTTTCTGAGAAACTGCTTTGTGTTCTATTAATTCATCTCACAGAGTTGCAGCTTTCCCCTCAAGAAGGCTTTCCCTAAGACTGTTCTTGTGGAATTTGCAAAGTGATATTTGGAAGCCCATAGAGGGCTATGCTGAAAAAGGAAATATCCTAAGTTAAAAACTGGAAAGAAGCTTTCTGAGAAACTGCTTTGTGTTCTGTTAATTCATCTCACAGAGTTACAGCTTTCCCTCAAGAAGCCTTTCGCTAAGACTGTTCTTGTGGAATTTGCAAAGTGATATTTGGAAGCCCATAGAGGCTATGGTGAAAAGGAAATATCTTCAGTTAAAAACTGGAAAGAAGCTCTCTGAGAAACTGCTGTGGGTTCTGTTAATTCATCTCACAGAGTTACAGCTTTCCCTTCAAGAAGCCTTTCGCTAAGACTGTTCTTGTGGAATTTGCAAAGTGATATTTGGAAGCCCATAGAGGGCTATGGTGGAAAAGGAAATATCTTCCATTAAAAACTGGAAAGAAGCTTTCTGAGAAACTGCTTTGTGTTCTGTTAATTCATCTCACAGAGTTACAGCTTTCCCTCAAGAAGCCTTTCGCTAAGACTGTTCTTGTGGAATTTGCAAAGTGATATTTGGAAGCCCATAGAGGCTATGGTGAAAAGGAAATATCTTCCGTTAGATAAAAACTGGAAAGAAGCTTTCTGAGAAACTGCTTTGTGTTCTGTTAATTCATCTCACAGAGTTACAGCTATCCCCTCAAGAAGACTCTCACTAAGACTGTTCTTGTGGAACCTGCAAAGTGATATTTGAAAGCCCATAGAGAGCTCTGGTGAAAAAGGAAATATCCTAACATAAAAACTGAAAAGAAGCTTTCTGAGAAACTGCTTTGTGTTCTGTTAATTCATCTCACAGAGTTACAGCTTTCCTCAAGAAGCCTTCGCTAAGACTGTTCTTGTGGAATTTGCAAGTGATATTTGGAAGCCCATAGAGGCTATGGTGAAAAAAAATATCTTCCGTTAAAAACTGGAAAGAAGCTTTCTGAGAAACTGCTTTGTGTTCTGTTAATTCATCTCGCAGAGTTACTGCTTTCCCATCAAGAAGCCTTTCACTAAGACTGTTCTTGTGGAATTTGCAAGTGATATTTGGAAGCCCATAGAGGGCTATGGTGAAAAAGGAAATATCTTCCGTTAAAAACTGGAAAGAAGCTTTCTGAGAAACTGCTTTGTGTTCTGTTAATTCATCTCACAGAGTTACAGCTTTCCCTCAAGAAGCCTTTCGCTAAGACTGTTCTTGTGGAATTTGCAAAGTGATATTTGGAAGCCCATAGAGGGCTATGGTGAAAAAGGAAATATCTTCCGTTAAAAACTGGAAAGAAGCTTTCTGAGAAACTGCTTTGTGTTCTGTTAATTCATCTCACAGAGTTACAGCTTTCCTCAAGAAGCCTTTCGCTAAGACTGTTCTTGTGGAATTTGCAAAGTGATATTTGGAAGCCCATAGAGGGCTATGGTGAAAAGGAAATATCTTCCGTTAAAAACTGAAAGAAGCTTTCTGAGAAACTGCTTTGTGTTCTGTTAATTCATCTCACAGAGTTACAGCTTTCCCCTCAAGAAGCCTTTCACTAAGACTGTTCTTGTGGAATTTGCAAAGTGATATTTGGAAGCCCATAGGGCTATGGTGAAAAGGAAATATCTTCCGTTAAAAACTGGAAAGAAGCTTTCTGAGAAACTGCTTTGTGTTCTGTTAATTCATCTCACAGAGTTACAGCTTTCCTCAAGAAGCCTTTCACTAAGACTGTTCTTGTGGAATTTGCAAGTGATATTTGGAAGCCCATAGAGGCTATGGTGAAAAAAAATATCTTCCGTTAAAAACTGAAAAGAAACTTTCTGAGAAACTGCTTTGTGTTCTGTTAATTCATCTCACAGAGTTACAGCTTTCCCCTGCAGAAGCCTTTCGCTAAGACTGTTCTTGTGGAATTTGCAAAGTGATATTTGGAATCCGGTAGGGAGCTATGGTGATTAAAAAAAAATATCTTCCGTTAAAAACTGGAAAGAAGCTTTCTGAGAAACTGCTTTGTGTTCTGTTAATTCATCTCACAGAGTTACAGCTTTCCCCTCAGAAGCCTTTCGCTAAGACTGTTCTTGTGGAATTTGCAAAGTGATATTTGGAAGCCCATAGAGGGCTATGGTGAAAAAGGAAATATCTTCCGTTAAAACTGAAAGAAGCTTTCTGAGAAACTGCTTTGTGTTCTGTTAATTCATCTCACAGAGTTACAGCTTTCCCCTCAGAAGCCTTTCGCTAAGACTGTTCTTGTGGAATTTGCAAAGTGATATTTGGAAGCCCATAGAGGGCTATGGTGAAAAAGGAAATATCTTCCGTTAAAAACTGGAAAGAAGCTTCTGAGAAACTGCTTTGTGTTCTGTTAATTCATCTCACTGAGTTACAGCTTTCCCTCAAGAAGCCTTTCGCTAAGACTGTTCTTGTGGAATTTGCAAAGTGATATTTGGAAGCCCATAGAGGGCTATGGTGAAAAGAAAATATCTTCAGTTAAAAACTGGAAAGAAGCTTTCTGAGAAACTGCTTTGTGTTCTGTTAATTCATCTCACAGAGTTACAGCTTTCCCTCAAGAAGCCTTTCACTAAGACTGTTCTTGTGGAATTTGCAAAGTGATATTTGGAGCCCATAGAGGGCTATGGTGAAAAGGAAATATCCTAAGATAAAATCGAAAAGAAGCTTTCTAACTGCTTTGTGTTCTGTTAATTCATCTCACAGAGTTACAGCTTTCCCTCAAAGTGCCCCACTAAGACTGTTCTTGTGGAATTTGCAAAGTGATATTTGGAAACCCATAGAGGGCTATGGTGAAAAAGGAAATATCTTCCGTTAAAAACTGAAAGAAGCTTTCTGAGAAACTGCTTTGTGTTCTGTTAATTCATCCACAGTTACAGCTTTCCCTCAAGAAGCCTTTCGCTAAGACTGTTCTTGTGGAATTTGCAAAGTGATATTTGGAAGCCCATAGAGGGCTATGGTGAAAAGGAAATATCTTCCGTTAAAAACTGGAAAGAAGCTTTCTGAGAAACCTCCTGTGTTCTGTTAATTCACCTCACGATTACAGCTTTCCCTCAAGAAGCCTTTCGCTAAGACTGTTCTTGTGGAATTTGCAAAGTGATATTTGGAAGCCCATAGAGGGCTATGGTGAAAAGGAAATATCTTCAGTTAAAAACTGGAAAGAAGCTTTCTGAGAAACTGCTTGTGTTCTGTTAATTCATCTCACAGAGTTACAGCTTTCCCTCAAGCCTTTCCTAAGAGACTGTTCTTGTGGAATTTGCAAAGTGATATTTGGAAGCCATAGAGAGAGTAGGGTATGGTGAAAAAGGAAATATCTTCAATTAAAACTGGAAAGAAGCTTTCTGAGAAACTGCTTTGTGTTCTGTTAATTCATCTCACAGAGTTACAGCTGTCCCCTCAAGAAGCCTTTCACTAAGACTGTTCTTGTGGAATTTGCAAAGTGATATTTGGAAGCCCATGAGGGCTATGGTGAAAAGGAAATATCTTCCGTTAAAAACTGGAAAGAAGCTTTCTGAGAAACTGCTTTGTGTTCTGTTAATTCATCTCACAGAGTTACAGCTTTCCCTCAAGAAGCCTTTCGCTAAGACTGTTCTTGTGGAATTTGCAAAGTGATATTTGGAAGCCCATAGAGGGCTATGGTGAAAAAGGAAATATCTTCGTTAAAAACTGGAAAGAAGCTTTCTGAGAAACTGCTTTGTGTTCTGTTAATTCATCTCACAGAGTTACAGCTTTCCTCAAGAAGCCTTTCTAAGACTGTTCTTGTGGAATTTGCAAAGTGATATTTGGAAGCCCATAGAGGGCTATGGTGAAAAGGAAATATCTTCCGTTAAAAACTGGAAAGAAGCTTTCTGAGAAACTGCTTTGTGTTCTGTTAATTCATCTCACAGTTACAGCTTTCCTCAAGAAGCCTTTCGCTAAGACTGTTCTTGTGGAATTTGCAAAGTGATATTTGGAAGCCCATAGAGAGGCTATGGTGAAAAAGGAAATATCTTCGTAAAAAACTGGAAAGAAGCTTTCTGAGAAACTGCTTTGTGTTCTGTTAATTCATCTCACAGAGTTACAGCTTTCCCTCAAGAAGCCTTTCCTAAGACTGTTCTTGTGGAATTTGCAAAGTGATATTTGGAAGCCCATAGAGAGCTATGGTGAAAAAGAAATATCTTAAAATAAAACTGGAAAGATCTTTCTGAGAAACTGCTTTGTGTTCTGTTAATTCATCTCACAGAGTTACAGCTTTCCCTCAAGAAGCCTTTCACTAAGACTGTTCTTGTGGAATTTGCAAAGTGATATTTGGAAGCCCATAGAGGGCTATGGTGAAAAGAAAATATCTTAAAATAAAAACTGGAAAGAAATCTTTCTGAGAAACTGCTTTGTGTTCTGTTAATTCATCTCACAGAGTTACAGCTTTCCTCAAGAAGCCTTTCGCTAAGACTGTTCTTGTGGAATTTGCAAAGTGATATTTGGAAGCCCATAGAGGGCTATGGTGAAAAGGAAATATCTTCCATTAAAACTGGAAAGAAGCTTTCTGAGAAACTGCTTTGTGTTCTGTTAATTCATCTCACAGAGTTACAGCTTTCCTCAAGAAGCCTTTCGCTAAGACTGTTCTTGTGGAATTTGCAAAGTGATATTTGGAAGCCCATAGAGGGATATGGTGAAAAAGGAAATATCTTAAGATAAAAACTGGAAAGAAGCTTTCTGAGAAACTGCTTTGTGTTCTGTTAATTCATCTCAGAGTTACAGCTTTCCCTCAAGAAGCCTTTTCACTAAGACTGTTCTTGTGGAATTTGCAAAGTGATATTTGGAAGCCCATAGAGGGCTATGGTGAAAAGAAATATCTTCCGTTAAAAACTGGAAGAAGCTTTCTGAGAAACTGCTTTGTGTTCTGTTAATTCATCTCACAGAGTTACAGCTTTCCTCAAGAAGCCTTTCTAAGACTGTTCTTGTGGAATTTGCAAAGTGATATTTGGAAGCCCATAGAGGCTATGGTGAAAAGGAAATATCCTTAAGTTAAAAACTGGAAAGAAGCTTTCTGAGAAACTGCTTTGTGTTCTGTTAGTTCATCTCACAGAGTTACAGCTTTCCCTCAAGAAGCCGTTCACTAAGACTGTTCTTGTGGAATTTGCAAAGTGATATTTGGAAGCCCAGAGGCTATGGTGAAAAAGGAAATATCTTCCGTTAAAAACTGGAAAGAAGCTTTCTGAGAAACTGCTTTGTGTTCTGTTAATTCATCTCACAGAGTTACAGCTTTCCCTGAAAGAAGCCTTTCGCTAAGACTGTTCTTGTGGAATTTGCAAAGTGATATTTGGAAGCCCATAGAGGCTATGGTGAAAAAAACATCCTAAGATAAAAACTGGAAAACAAGCTTTCTGAGAAACTGCTTTGTGTTCTGTTAATTCATCTCACAGAGTTACAGCTTTCCCTCAAGAAGCCTTTCACTAAGGCTGTTCTTGTGGAATTTGCAAAGTGATATTTGGAAGCCATAGAGGGCTATGGTGAAAAAGGAAATATCTTCCGTTAAAAACTGGAAAGAAGCTTTCTGAGAAACTGCTTTGTGTTCTGTTAATTCATCTCACAGAGTTACAGCTTTCCCTCAGAAGCTTTCGCTAAGACTGTTCTTGTGGAATTTGCAAAGTGATATTTGTAAGCCCATAGAGGGCTATGGTGAAAAAGGAAATACCCTAAGATAAAAACTGAAAAAGAAGCTTTCTGAGAAACTGCTTTGTGTTCTGTTAGTTCATTTCACAGGGTTACAGCTTTCCCTCAAGAAGCCTTTCGCTAAGGCTGTTCTTGTGGAATTTGCAAAGTGATATTTGGAAGCCCATAGAGGCTATGGTGAAAAGGATATCTTCAGATAAAAACTGGAAAAGAAACTTTCTGAGAAACTGCTTTGTGTTCTGTTAATTCATCTCACAGAGTTACAGCTTTCCCTCAAGAAGCCTTTCGCTAAGACTGTTCTTGTGGAATTTGCAAAGTGATATTTGGAAGCCCATAGAGGGCTACAGTGAAAAAGGAAATATCCTAAGTTAAAAACTGGAAAGAAGCTTTCTGAGAAACTGCTTTGTGTTCTGTTAATTCATCTCACAGAGTTAGAGCTTTCCCTCAAGAAGCCTTTCGCTAAGACTGTTCCTGTGGATTTTGCAAAGTGATATTTGGAAGCCCATAGAGGGCTATGGTGAAAAAGGAAATATCTTCAGTTAAAAACTGGAAAGAAACTTTCTGAGAAACTGCTTTGTGTTCTGTTAATTCATCTCAGAGTTACAGCTTTCCCCTCAAGAAGCCTTTCGCTAAGCTGTTCTTGTGGAATTTGCAAAGTGATATTTGGAAGCCCATAGAGGCTATGGTGAAAAAAATATCTTCAGTTAAAAACTGGAAAGAAGCTTTCTGAGAAACTGCTTGTGTTCTGTTAATTCATCTCACAGAGTTACAGCTTTCCCCTCAAGAAGCCTTTCGCTAAGACTGTTCTTGTGGAATTTGCAAAGTGATATTTGGAAGCCCATAGAGGGCTATGGTGAAAAAGGAAATATCTTAAGTTAAAAACTGAAAGAAGCTTTCTGAGAAACTGCTTTGTGTTCTGTTAATTCATCTCACAGAGTTACAGCTTTCCCTCAAGAAGCCTTTCGCTAAGACTGTTCTTGTGGAATTTGCAAAGTGATATTTGGAAGCCCATAGAGGGCTATGGTGAAAAAGGAAATATCTTAAGTTAAAAACTGGAAAGAAGCTTTCTGAGAAACTGCTTTGTGTTCTGTTAATTCATCTCACAGAGTTACAGCTTTACCCCCAAGAAGCCGTTCGCTAAGACTGTTCTTCTGGAATTTGCAAAGGGACATTTGGAAGCCCATGGAGGGCTAAGGTGAGAAAAGAAATATCTTAAGATAAAAACGGAAAAGAACCTTTCTGAGAAACTGCTTTGCGTTCTGTTAATTCATCTCACAGAGTTACAGCTTTCCCTCAAGAAGCCTTTCGCTAAGACTGTTCTTGTGGAATTTGCAAAGTGATATTTGGAAGCCCATAGGAGCTATGGTGAAAAGGAAATATCCTAAGATAAAAACTGAAAGAAGCTTTCTGAGAAACTGCTTTTGTTCTGTTAATTCATCTCACAGATTTACAGCTTTCCCCAAGAAGCCTTTCTAAGACTGTTCTTGTGGAATTTGGCAAAGTGATATTTGGAAGCCCATAGAGGGCTATGGTGAAAAGGAAATATCCTAAGATAAAAACTGAAAGAAGCTTTCTGAGAAACTGCTTTGTGTTCTGTTAATTCATCTCACAGAGTTACAGCTTTCCCTCAAGAAGCCTTTCACTAAGACTGTTCTTGTGGAATTTGCAAAGTGATATTTGGAAGCCCATAGAGGGGCTAAGTGAAAAAGGAAATATCTTAAGATAAAACTGGAAAGAAGCTTTCTGGGAAATTGCTTTGTGTTCTGTTAATTCATCTCACAGATTTACAGCTTTCCCTCAAGAAGCCTTTCACTAAGACTGTTCTTGTGGAATTTGCAAAGTGATATTTGGAAGCCCATAGAGGGCTATGGTGAAAAAGGAAATATCCTAAGATAAAAACTGAAAGAAGCTTTCTGAGAAACTGCTTTGTGTTCTGTTAATTCATCTCACAGAGTTACAGCTTTCCCTCAAGAAGCCTTTCGCTAAGACTGTTCTTGTGGAATTTGCAAAGTGATATTTGGAAGCCCATAGAGGGCTATGGTGAAAAAGGAAATATCCTAAGATAAAAACTGAAAAAGCTTTCTGAGAAACTGCTTTGTGTTCTGTTAATTCATCTCACAGAGTTACAGCTTTCCCTCAAGAAGCCTTTCACTAAGACTGTTCTTGTGGAATTTGCAAAGTGATATTTGGAAGCCCATAGAGGGCTATGGTGAAAAAGGAAATATCTTCAGTTAAAAACTGGAAAGAAGCTTTCTGAGAAACTGCTTTGTGTTCTGTTAATTCATCTCACAGAGTTACAGCTTTCCCTCAAGAAGCCTTTAAGACTGTTCTTGTGGAATTTGCAAAGTGATATTTGGAAGCCCATGAGGGCTATGGTGAAAAGAAATATCTTCCGATAAAAACTGGAAAGAAGCTTTCTGAGAAACTGCTTTGTGTTCTGTTAATTCATCTCACAGAGTTACAGCTTTCCCTCAAAGCCTTTCGCTAAGACTGTTCTTGTGGAATTTGCAAAGTGATATTTGGAAGCCCATAGAGGCTATGGTGAAAAGAAATATCCTAAGATAAAAACTGGAAAGAAGCTTTCTGAGAAACTGCTTTGTGTTCTGTTAATTCATCTCAGAGTTACAGCTTTCCCTCAAGAAGCCTTTCAAAGACTGTTCTTGTGGAATTTGCAATGTGATATTTGGAAGGCCTTAGAGGGATATGGTGTAAAAGGAAGTATCTTCCGATAAAAACTGGAAAGAAGCTTTCTGAGAAACTGCTTTGTGATCTGTTAATTCATCTCACAGAGTTACAGCTTTCTCCTGAAGAAGCCTTTCGCTAAGTCTGTTCTTGTGGAAGTTCTAAAGTGATATTTGGAAGCCCATAGAGGGCTATGGTGAAAAGGAAATATCCTAAGTTAAAAACTGGAAAGAAGCTTTCTGAGAAACTGCTTTGTGTTCTGTTAATTCATCTCACAGAGTTACAGCTTTCCCTCAAGAAGCCTTTCCTAAGACTGTTCTTGTGGAAGTTCTAAAGTGATATTTGGAAGCCCACAGAGGGCTATGGTGAAAAAGGAAATATCCTAACATAAAAACTGGAAAGAAGCTTTCTGAGAAACTGCTTTGTGTTCTGTTAATTCATCTCACAGAGTTACAGTTTTTCCCTCAAGAAGCCTTTCGCCAAGAGTGTTCTTTTGGAATTCGCAAAGTGATATTTGGAAGCCCATAGGGCTATGGTGAAAAGGAAATATCTTCCGATAAAAACTGAAAGAAGCTTTCTGAGAAACTGCTTTGTGTTCTGTTAATTCATCTCACAGATTTACAGCTTTCCTCAAAAGCCTTTCGCTAAGGCTGTTCTTGTGGAATTTGCAAAGTGATATTTGGAAGCCCATAGAGGGCTATGGTGAAAAAGGAAATATCCTAAGATAAAAACTGAAAGAAGCTTTCTGAGAAACTGCTTTGTGTTCTTACAGAGTTACAGCTTTTCCCTCATGAAGCCTTTCGCTAAGACTGTTCTTGTGGAATTTGCAAAGTGATATTTGGAAGCCCATAGAGGGCTATGGTGAAAAGGAAATATCTAAGATAAAAACTGAAAGAAGCTTTCTGAGAAACTGCTTTGTGTTCTGTTAATTCATCTCACAGAGTTACAGCTTTCCTCAAGAAGCCTTTCGCTAAGACTGTTCTTGTGGAATTTGCAAAGTGATATTTGGAAGCCATATAGGGCTATGGTGAAAAGGAAATATCTAAGATAAAAACTGAAAGAAGCTTTCTGAGAAACTGCTTGTGTTCTGTTAATTCATCTCACAGAGTTACAGCTTTCCTCAAGAAGCCTTTCGCTAAGACTGTTCTTGTGGAATTTGCAAAGTGATATTTGGAAGCCCATAGAGGCTATGGTGAAAAGGAAATATCTAAGATAAAAACTGAAAGAAGCTTTCTGAGAAACTGCTTTGTGTTCTGTTAATTCATCTCACAGAGTTACAGCTTTCTCCTCAAGAAGCCTTTGCCTAAGACTGTTCTTGTGGAATTTGCAAAGTGATATTTGGAAGCCCTTAGAGGGCTATGGTGAAAAAGGAAATATCTTCCGTTAAAACTGAAAAGAAGCTTTCGGAGAAACTGCTTTGTGTTCTGTTAATTCATCTCACAGAGTTACAGCTTTCCCCTCAAGAAGCCTTTCACTAAGACTGTTCTTGTGGAATTTGCAAAGTGATATTTGGAAGCCCATAGAGGGCTATGGTGAAAAAGGAATATCTTAAGATAAAAACTGAAAAGAAGCTTTCTGAGAAACTGCTTTGTGTTCTGTTAATTCATCTCACAGAGTTACAGCTTTCCCCTCAAAGCCTTTCGCTAAGACTGTTCTTGTGGAATTTGCAAAGTGATATTTGGAAGCCCATAGAGGCTATGGTGAAAAAGGAAATATCCTAAGTTAAAAACTGGAAAGAAGCTTTCTGAGAAACTGCTTTGTGTTCTGTTAATTCATCTCACAGAGTTACAGCTTTCCCTTCAAGAAGCCTTTCGCTAAGACTGTTCTTGTGGAATTTGCAAAGTGATATTTGGAAGCCCATAGAGGGCTATGGTGAAAAGGAAATATCCTTCCGTAAAAACTGAAAAGAATCTTTCTGAGAAACTGCTTTGTGTTCTGTTAATTCATCTCACAGAGTTACAGCTTTCCCTCAAGAAGCCTTTTCTAAGACTGTTCTTGTGGAATTTGCAAAGTGATATTTGGAAGCCATAGAGGGCTATGGTGAAAAGGAAATATCTTCAGTTAAAAACTGAAAAGAAGCTTTCTGAGAAACTGCTTTGTGTTCTGTTAATTCATCTCACAGAGTTACAGCTTTCCCTCAAGAAGCCTTTCACTAAGACTGTTCTTGTGGAATTTGCAAAGTGATATTTGGAAGCCCATAGAGGGCTATGGTGAAAAAGGAAATATCTTCCGTTAAAAACTGAAAGAAGCTTTCTGAGAAACTGCTTTGTGTTCTGTTAATTCATCTCACAGAGTTACAGCTTTCCCTCAAGAAGCCTTTCCTAAGACTGTTCTTGTGGAATTTGCAAAGTGATATTTGGAAGCCATAGAGGCTATGGTGAAAAGGAAATATCTTCAGTTAAAAACTGGAAAGAAGCTTTCTGAGAAACTGCTTTGTGTTCTGTTAATTCATCTCACAGAGTTACAGCTTTCCCTCAAGAAGCCTTTCACTAAGACTGTTCTTGTGGAATTTGCAAAGTGATATTTGGAAGCCCATAGAGGCTATGGTGAAAAAGGAAATATCTTCAGTTAAAAACTGGAAAGAAGCTTTCTGAGAAACTGCTTTGTGTTCTGTTAATTCATCTCACAGAGTTACAGCTTTCCTCAAGAAGCCTTTCGCTAAGACTGTTCTTGTGGAATTTGCAAAGTGATATTTGGAAGCCCATAGAGGGCTATGGTGAAAAAGGAAATACTTCCTTTAAAAACTGGAAAGAAGCTTTCTGAGAAACTGCTTTGTTCTGTTAATTCATCTCACAGAGTTACAGCTTTCCTCAAGAAGCCTTTTCAAGACTGTTCTTGTGGAATTTGCAAAGTGATATTTGGAAGCCCATAGAGGCTATGGTGAAAAGGAAATATCTTCCGTTAAAAACTGGAAAGAAGCTTTCTGAGAAACTGCTTTGTGTTCTGTTAATTCATCTCACAGAGTTACAGCTTTCCCCTCAAGAAGCCTTTTCCCTAAGACTGTTCTTGTGGAATTTGCAAAGTGATATTTGGAAGCCCATAGAGGGCTATGGTGAAAAGGAAATATCTTCCGTTAAAAACTGGAAAAGAAGCTTTCTGAGAAACTGCTTTGTGTTCTGTTAATTCATCTCACAGAGTTACAGCTTTCCTCAAGAAGCCTTTCGCTAAGACTGTTCTTGTGGAATTTGCAAAGTGATATTTGGAAGCCCATAGAGGGCTATGGTGAAAAGGAAATATCTTCCGTTAAAAACTGGAAAGAAGCTTTCTGAGAAACTGCTTTGTGTTCTGTTAATTCATCTCACAGAGTTACAGCTTTCCTCTCAAGAAGCCTTTTCGCTAAGACTGTTCTTGTGGAATTTGCAAAGTGATATTTGGAAGCCCATAGAGGCTATGGTGAAAAGGAAATATCTTCGTTAAAAACTGAAAAGAAGCTTTCTGAGAAACTGCTTTGTGTTCTGTTAATTCATCTCACAGAGTTACAGCTTTCCCTCAAGAAGCCTTTCCTAAGACTGTTCTTGTGGAATTTGCAAAGTGATATTTGGAAGCCCATAGAGGGCTATGGTGAAAAAGGAAATATCTTCCGTTAAAAACTGGAAAAGAAGCTTTCTGAGAAACTGCTTTGTGTTCTGTTAATTCATCTCACAGAGTTACAGCTTTCCCTCAAAGCCTTTCGCTAAGACTGTTCTTGTGGAATTTGCAAAGTGATATTTGGAAGCCCATAGAGGCTATGGTGAAAAGAAATATCTTCGTTAAAAACTGAAAAGAAGCTTTCTGAGAAACTGCTTTGTGTTCTGTTAATTCATCTCACAGTTACAGCTTTCCCCTCAAAAGCCTTTCGCTAAGACTGTTCTTGTGGAATTTGCAAAGTGATATTTGGAAGCCCATAGAGGGCTATGGTGAAAAGGAAATATCCTAAGATAAAAACTGGAAAGAAGCTTTCTGAGAAACTGCTTTGTGTTCTGTTAATTCATCTCACAGAGTTACAGCTTTCCCTCAAGAAGCCTTTCGCTAAGACTGTTCTTGTGGAATTTGCAAAGTGATATTTGGAAGCCCATAGGGGGCTATGGTGAAAAGGAAATATCCTAAGATAAAAACTGGAAAAGAAGCTTTCTGAGAAACTGCTTTGTGTTCTGTTAATTCATCTCACAGAGTTACAGCTTTCCCTCAAGAAGCCTTTCGCTAAGACTGTTCTTGTGGAATTTGCAAAGTGATATTTGGAAGCCCATAGAGGGCTATGGTGAAAAAGGAAATATCTTCCGTTAAAAACTGGAAAGAAAGCTTTCTGAGAAACTGCTTTGTGTTCTGTTAATTCATCTCACAGAGTTACAGCTTTCCCTCAAGAAACCTTTCGCTAAAACTGTTCTTGTGGAATTTGAAAAGTGATATTTGGAAGCCCATAGAGGGCTGTGGTGAAAAAGGAAATATCTTCAATTAAAACAGAAAGAAGCTTTCCGAGAAACTGTTTTGTGTTCTGTTAATTCATCTCACAGAGTTACAGATTTCCTCTCCAGAAACCTATCGCTGAGACTGTTTTTGTGGAATCTGCAAAGTGATATTTGGAAGCCCATAGAGGGCAATGGTGAAAAAGGAAGTATCTTCCGTTAAAAACTGGAAAGAAGCTTTCTGAGAAACTGCTTTGTGTTCTGTTAATTCATCTCACAGAGTTACAGCTTTCTCCTCAAGAAGCCTTTCACTAAGACTGTTTTTGTGGAATTTGCAAAGTGATATTTGGAAGCCCATAGAGGCTATGTGAAAAGAAATATCTTCCTAAGATAAAACTGGAAAGAAGCTTTCTGAGAAACTGCTTTGTGTTCTGTTAATTCATCTCACAGAGTTACAGCTTTCCTCAAGAAGCCTTTCACTAAGACTGTTCTTGTGGAATTTGCAAAGTGATATTTGGAAGCCCATAGAGGCTATGGTGAAAAAGGAAATATCCTGATAAAACTGAAAAGAAGCTTTCTGAGAAACTGCTTTGTGTTCTGTTAATTCATCTCACAGAGTTACAGCTTTCCCTCAAGAAGCCTTTCGCTAAGACTGTTCTTGTGGAATTTGCAAAGTGATATTTGGAAGCCCATAGAGGGCTATGGTGAAAAAAAATATCTTCCGTTAAAAACTGGAAAGAAGCTTTCTGAGAAACTGCTTTGTGTTCTGTTAATTCATCTCACAGGTTACAGCTTTCCCCTCAAGAAGCCTTTCACTAAGACTGTTCTTGTGGAATTTGCAAAGTGATATTTGGAAGCCCATAGGGGCTATGGTGAAAAGGAAATATCTTCAGATAAAAACTGGAAAAAAGCTTTCGAGAAACTTCTTTGTGATCTGTGATTTCATCTCACAGAGTTACAGCTTTTCCTCAAGTAGCGTTTTGCTAAGACTGTTCTTGTGGAATTTGCAAAGAGATATTTGAAAGCCCATAAATGGCTATGGTGAAAAATAAAATACGCTCAGATAAAAACTGGAAAGAAGTTTTATGAGAAACTGTTTTGTGTTCTGTTATTCATCTCACAGAGTTACAGCTTTCCCCTCGAGAAGCGTTTCGCTAAGATTGTTCCTGTGGAATTTGCAAAGTGATATTTGGAAGCCCTTAGAGGGCTATGGTGAAAAGGAAATATCTTCCGTTAAAAACTGAAAGAAGCTTTCTGAGAAACTGCTTTGTGTTCTGTTAATTCATCTCACAGAGTTACAGCTTTCCCCTCAAGAAGCCTTTCGCTAAGACTGTTCTTGTGGAATTTGCAAAGTGATATTTGGAAGCCCATAGAGGGCTATGGTAAAAAGGAAATATCTTCGTTAAAAACTGGAAAGAAGCTTTCTGAGAAACTGCTTTGTGTTCTGTTAATTCATCTCACAGAGTTACAGCTTTCCCCTCAAGAAGCCTTTTCTAAGACTGTTCTTGTGGAATTTGCAAAGTGATATTTGGAAGCCCATAGAGGGCTATGGTGAAAAAGGAAATATCTTCAGTTAAAACTGGAAAGAAGCTTTCTGAGAAACTGCTTTGTGTTCTGTTAATTCATCTCACAGAGTTACAGCTTTCCCTCAAGAAGCCTTTCGCTAAGACTGTTCTTGTGGAATTTGCAAAGTGATATTTGGAAGCCCATAGAGGGCTATGGTGAAAAAGGAAATATCTTCCGTTAAAACTGGAAAGAAGCTTTCTGAGAAACTGCTTTGTTCTGTTAATTCATCTCACAGAGTTACAGCTTTTCCCTCAAGAAGCCTTTCGCTAAGACTGTTCTTGTGGAATTTGCAAAGTGATATTTGGAAGCCCATAGAGGCTATGGTGAAAAAGGAAATATCTTCCGTTAAAAACTGGAAAGAAGCTTTCTGAGAAACTGCTTTGTGTTCTGTTAATTCATCTCACAGAGTTACAGCTTTCCCTCAAGAATCCTTTCGCTAAGACTGTTCTTGTGGAATTTGGAAATTGATATTAGGAAGCCCATAGAGAGCTGTGGTGAAAAAAGGAAATATCTTCCGTTAAAAACTGGAAAGAAGCTTTCTGAGAAACTGCTTTGTGTTCTGTTAATTCATCTCACAGAGTTACAGCTTTCCCTTCAAGAAGCCTTTCGCTAAGACTGTTCTTGTGGAATTTGCAAAGTGATATTTGGAAGCCCATAGAGGGCTATGGTGAAAAGGAAATATCTTCCGTTAAAAACTGGAAAGAAGCTTTCTGAGAAACTGCTTTGTGTTCTGTTAATTCATCTCACAGAGTTACAGCTTTTCCCCTCAAGAAGCCTTTCGCTAAGACTGTTCTTGTGGAATTTGCAAAGAGATATTTGGAAGCCCATACAGGGCTATGGTGAAAAAGGAAATATCTTCCGTTAAAAACTGGAAAGAAGCTTTCTGAAGGACTGCTTTGTGTTCTGTTAATTCATGTCACAGAGTTACAGCTTTCCCCTCAAGAAGCCTTTCGCTAAGACTGTTCTTGTGGAATTTGCAAAGTGATATTTGGAAGCCCATAGAGGGCTATGGTGAAAAAGGAAATATCTTCAGTTAAAAACTGGAAAGAAGCTTTCTGAGAAACTGCTTTGTGTTCTGTTAATTCATCTCACAGAGTTACAGCTTCCCCTGAGGAAGCCTTTCGCGAAGATTGTTCTTGTGGAATTTGCAAAGTGATATTTGGAAGCCCATAGAGGGCTATGGTGAAAAAGGAAATATCTTCCGTTAAAACTGGAAAGAAGCTTTCTGAGAAACTGCTTTGTGTTCTGTTAATTCATCTCACAGAGTTACAGCTTTCCCTCAAGAAGCCTTTCGCTAAGACTGTTCTTGTGGAATTTGCAAAGTGATATTTGGAAGCCCATAGAGGGCTATGGTGAAAGGAAATATCTTCCGTTAAAAACTGGAAAGAAGCTTTCTGAGAAACTGCTTTGTGTTCTGTTAATTCATCTCACAGAGTTACAGCTTTCCCTCAAGAAGCCTTTTCTAAGACTGTTCTTGTGGAATTTGCAAAGTGATATTTGGAAGCCCATAGAGGGCTATGGTGAAAAAGGAAATATCTTCAGTTAAAACTGGAAAGAAGCTTTCTGAGAAACTGCTTTGTGTTCTGTTAATTCATCTCACAGAGTTACAGCTTTCCCTCAAGAAGCCTTTCGCTAAGACTGTTCTTGTGGAATTTGCAAAGTGATATTTGGAAGCCCATAGAGGGCTATGGTGAAAAAGGAAATATCTTCAGTTAAAAACTGGAAAGAAGCTTTCTGAGAAACTGCTTTGTGTTCTGTTAATTCATCTCACAGAGTTACAGCTTTCCCTCAAGAAGCCTTTTCTAAGACTGTTCTTGTGGAATTTGCAAAGTGATATTTGGAAGCCCATAGAGGCTATGGTGAAAAAGGAAATATCTTCCGTTAAAAACTGGAAAGAAGCTTTCTGAGAAACTGCTTTGTGTTCTGTTAATTCATCTCACAGAGTTACAGCTTTCCCTCAAGAAGCCTTTCATAAGACTGTTCTTGTGGAATTTGCAAAGTGATATTTGGAAGCCCATAGAGGCTATGGTGAAAAGGAAATATCTTCAGTTAAAACTGGAAAAGAAGCTTTCTGAGAAACTGCTTTGTGTTCTGTTAATTCATCTCACAGAGTTACAGCTTTCCCCTCAAGAAGCCTTTCGCTAAGACTGTTCTTGTGGAATTTGCAAAGTGATATTTGGAAGCCCATAGAGGCTATGGTGAAAAGAAATATCTTCCGTTAAAAACTGGAAAGAAGCTTTCTGAGAAACTGCTTTGTGTTCTGTTAATTCATCTCACAGAGTTACAGCTTTCCCTCAAGAAGCCTTTCGCTAAGACTGTTCTTGTGGAATTTGCAAAGTGATATTTGGAAGCCCATAGAGGGCTATGGTGAAAAAGGAAATATCTTCAGTTAAAAACTGGAAAGAAGCTTTCTGAGAAACTGCTTTGTGTTCTGTTAATTCATCTCACAGAGTTACAGCTTTCCTCAAAGCCTTTCGCTAAGACTGTTCTTGTGGAATTTGCAAAGTGATATTTGGAAGCCCATAGAGGGCTATGGTGAAAAAACTTCCGTTAAAAACTGGAAAGAAGCTTTCTGAGAAACTGCTTTGTGTTCTGTTAATTCATCTCACAGAGTTACAGCTTTCCCCTCAAGAAGCCTTTCGCTAAAACTGTTCTTGTGGAATTTGCAAAGTGATATTTGGAAGCCCATAGAGGGCTATGGTGAAAAGGAAATATCTTCAGTTAAAACTGAAAGAAGCTTTCTGAGAAACTGCTTTGTGTTCTGTTAATTCATCTCACAGAGTTACAGCTTTCCCTCAAGAAGCCTTTCGCTAAGACTGTTCTTGTGGAATTTGCAAAGTGATATTTGGAAGCCCATAGAGAGGGCTATGGTGAAAAGGAAATATCTTCCGTTAAAACTGGAAAGAAGCTTTCTGAGAAACTGCTTTGTGTTCTGTTAATTCATCTCACAGAGTTACAGCTTTCCCCTCAAGAAGCCTTTCGCTAAGACTGTTCTTGTGGAATTTGCAAAGTGATATTTGGAAGCCCATAGAGGGCTATGGTGAAAAGAAATATCTTCCGTTAAAACTGGAAAGAAAATTCTGAGAAACTGCTTTGTGTTCTGTTAATTCATCTCACAGAGTTACAGCTTTCCCTCAAGAAGCCTTTCGCTAAGACTGTTCTTGTGGAATTTGCAAAGTGATATTTGGAAGCCCATAGAGGGCTATGGTGAAAAGGAAATATCTTCAGTTAAAACTGGAAAGAAGCATTCTGAGAAAGTGCTTTGTGTTCTGTTAATTCATCTCACAGAGTTACAGCTTTCCCCTCAATACGCCTTTCGCAAAGACTGTTCTTTTGGGATTTGCAAAGTGATATTTGGAAGCCCATAGAGGGCTATGCTGAAAAAGGAAATCTCCTTCGTTAAAAACTGGAAAGAAGCTTTCTGAGAAACGGATTTTTGTTCTCTTATTTCATCTCAGAGAGTTACAGCTTTCCCCTCAAGAAGCCTTTGACTAAGTCTGTTCTTGTGGAATTTGCAAAGTAATATTTGGAAGCCCATAGAGGGCTATGGTGAAAAAGGAAATCTCTTCCGTTAAAAACTGGGAAGAAGCTTTCTGAGAAACGGCTTTGTGTTCCGTAAATTCATCTCACAGTGTTACAGCTTTCCCCTCAAGAAGCCTTCCGCTAAGACTGTTCTTGTGGAATTTGCAAAGTGATATTTGGAAGCCCATACAGGCTATGGTGAAAAAGGAAATATCTTCCTTTAAAAACTGGAAAGAAGCTTTCTGAGAAACTGCTTTGTGTTCTGTTAATTCATCTCACAGAGTTACAGCTTTCCTCAAGAAGCCTTTCACTAAGACTGTTCTTGTGGAATTTGCAAAGTGATATTTGGAAGCCCATAGAGGGCTATGGTGAAAAGGAAATATCTTCAGTTAAAACTGGAAAGAAGCTTTCTGAGAAACTGCTTTGTGTTCTGTTAATTCATCTCACAGAGTTACAGCTTTCCTCAAGAAACCTTTCCCTAAGACTGTTCTTGTGGAATTTGCAAAGTGATATTTGGAAGCCATAGAGGGCTATGGTGAAAAAGGAAATATCTTCAGATAAAAACTGGAAAGAAGCTTTCTGAGAAACTGCTTTGTGTTCTGTTAATTCATCTCACAGAGTTACAGCTTTCCCTCAAGAACCCTTTCGCTAAGACTGTTCTTGTGGAATTTGCAAAGTGATATTTGGAAGCCCATAGAGGGCTATGGTGAAAAAGGAAATATCTTCAGTTAAAACTGGAAAGAAGCTTTCTGAGAAACTGCTTTGTGTTCTGTTAATTCATCTCACAGAGTTACAGCTTTCCCCTCAAAGCCTTCGCTAAGACTGTTCTTGTGGAATTTGCAAAGTGATATTTGGAAGCCCATAGAGGGCTATGGTGAAAAAAGGAAATCTTCAGTTAAAAACTGGAAAGAAGCTTTCTGAGAAACTGCTTTGTGTTCTGTTAATTCATCTCACAGAGTTACAGCTTTCCCTCAAGAAGCCTTTCGCTAAGACTGTTCTTGTGGAATTTGCAAAGTGATATTTGGAAGCCCATAGAGGCTATGGTGAAAAAGGAAATATCTTCCGTTAAAAACTGGAAAGAAGCTTTCTGAGAAACTGCTTTGTGTTCTGTTAATTCATCTCACAGAGTTACAGCTTTCCCTCAAGAAGCCTTTCGCTAAGACTGTTCTTGTGGAATTTGCAAAGTGATATTTGGAAGCCCATAGAGGGCTATGGTGAAAAGGAAATATCTTCGTTAAAAACTGGAAAGAAACTTTCTGAAACTGCTTTGTGTTCTGTTAATTCATCTCACAGAGTTACAGCTTTCCCCTCAAGAAGCCTTTCTAAGACTGTTCTTGTGGAATTTGCAAAGTGATATTTGGAAGCCCATAGAGGGCTATGGTGAAAAAGGAAATATCTTCCGTTAAAACTGGAAAGAAGCTTTCTGAGAAACTGCTTTGTGTTCTGTTAATTCATCTCACAGAGTTACAGCTTTCCCCTCAAGAAGCCTTTCGCTAAGACTGTTCTTGTGGAATTTGCAAAGTGATATTTGGAAGCCCAGAGGGTATGGTGAAAAAATATCTTCAGTTAAAAACTGGAAGAAGCTTTCTGAGAAACTGCTTTGTGTTCTGTTAATTCATCTCACAGAGTTACAGCTTTCCCTCAAGAAGCCTTTCGCTAAGACTGTTCTTGTGGAATTTGCAAAGTGATATTTGGAAGCCCATAGAGGGCTATGGTGAAAAGGAAATATCTTCAGTTAAAAACTGGAAAGAAGCTTTCTGAGAAACTGCTTTGTGTTCTGTTAATTCATCTCACAGAGTTACAGCTTTCCCTCAAGAAGCCTTTCGCTAAGACTGTTCTTGTGGAATTTGCAAAGTGATATTTGGAAGCCCATAGAGGGCTATGGTGAAAAGGAAATATCTTCAGTTAAAAACTGGAAAGAAGCTTTCTGAGAAACTGCTTTGTGTTCTGTTAATTCATCTCACAGAGTTACAGCTTTCCCCTCAAGAAGCCTTTCGCTAAGACTGTTCTTGTGGAATTTGCAAAGTGATATTTGAAGCCCATAGAGGGCTATGGTGAAAAAGAAATATCTTCAGTTAAAACTGGAAAGAAGCTTTCTGAGAAACTGCTTTGTGTTCTGTTAATTCATCTCACAGGTTACAGCTTTCCCCTCAAGAAGCCTTTCAGCTAAGACTGTTCTTGTGGAATTTGCAAAGTGATATTTGGAAGCCCATAGAGGCTATGGTGAAAAGGAAATATCTTCAGTTAAAAACTGGAAAGAAGCTTTCTGAGAAACTGCTTTGTGTTCTGTTAATTCATCTCACAGAGTTACAGCTTTCCCCTCGAGAAGCCTTTCGCTAAGACTGTTCTTGTGGAATTTGCAAAGTGATATTTGGAAGCCCATAGAGGGCTATGGTGAAAAAGGAAATATCTTCAGTTAAAAACTGGAAGAAGCTTTCTGAGAAACTGCTTTGTGTTCTGTTAATTCATCTCACAGAGTTACAGCTTTCCCCTCAAGAAGCCTTTCGCTAAGACTGTTCTTGTGGAATTTGCAAAGTGATATTTGGAAGCCCATAGAGGGCTATGGTGAAAAAGGAAATATCTTCAGTTAAAAACTGGAAGGAAGCTTTCTGAGAAACTGCTTTGTGTTCTGTTAATTCATCTCACACGGTTACAGCTTTCCCCTCAAGAAGCCTTTCGCTAAGACTGTTCTTTTGGAATTTGAAGAGTGCTATTTGGAAGACCATAGAGGGCTATGGTGAAAAAGAAATATCTTCAGTTAAAAACTGGAAAGAAGCTTTCTGAGAAACTGCTTTGTGTTCTGTTAATTCATCTCACAGAGTTACAGCTTTCCCTCAAGAAGCCTTTCACTAAGACTGTTCTTGTGGAATTTGCAAAGTGATATTTGGAAGCCCATAGAGGGCTATGGTGAAAAGGAAATATCTTCCTTAAAAACTGGAAAGAAGCTTTCTGAGAAACTGCTTTGTGTTCTGTTAATTCATCTCACAGAGTTACAGCTTTCCCCTCAAAGCCTTTTACTAAGACTGTTCTTGTGGAATTTGCAAAGTGATATTTGGAAGCCCATAGAGGGCTATGGTGAAAAGGAAATATCTTCAGTTAAAAACTGGAAAGAAGCTTTCTGGGAAACTGCTTTTTGTTCTGCTAATTCATCGCACAGAGTTACAGCTTTCCCCTCAAGAAGCCTTCGCTAAGACTGTTCTTGTGGAATTTGCAAAGTGATATTTGGAAGCCCATAGAGGGCTATGGTGAAAAAGGAAATATCTTCAGTTAAAAACTGGAAAGAAGCTTTCTGAGAAACTGCTTTGTGTTCTGTTAATTCATCTCACAGAGTTACAGCTTTCCCCTCAAGAAGCCTTTCGCTAAGACTGTTCTTGTGGAATTTGCAAAGTGATATTTGGAAGCCCATAGAGGGCTATGGTGAAAAAGGAAATATCTTCAGTTAAAAACTGAAAGAAGCTTTCTGAGAAACTGCTTTGTGTTCTGTTAATTCATCTCACAGAGTTACAGCTTTCCCCTCAAGAAGCCTTTCGCTAAGACTGTTCTTGTGGAATTTGCAAAGTGATATTTGGAAGCCCATAGAGGGCTATGGTGAAAAAGGAAATATCTTCAGTTAAAAACTGGAAAAAAATTCTGAGAAACTGCTTTGTGTTCTGCTAATTCATCTCACAGAGTTACAGCTTTCCCCTCAAGAAGCCTTTCGCTAAGACTGTTCTTGTGGAATTTGCAAAGTGATATTTGGAAGCCCATAGAGGGCTATGGTGAGAAAGGAAATATCTTCAGTTAAAATACTGGAAGGAAGCTTTCTGAGAAACTGCTTTGTGTTCTGTTAATTCATCTCACAGAGTTACAGCTTTCCCCTCAAGAAGCCTTTCGCTAAGACTGTTCTTGTATAATTTGCAAAGTGATATTTGGAAGCCCATAGAGGGCTATGGTGAAAGAGGCAATATCTTCTGTTAAAAACTGCAATGAAGCTTTCTGAGAAACTGCTTTGTGTTCTGTTAATTCATCTCACAGAGTTACAGCTTTCCCCTCAATAAGCCTTTCGCTAAGACTGTTCTTGTGGAATTTGAAAAGTGATATTTGGAAGCCCATAGAGGGCTATGGTGAAAGGAAATATCTTCAGTTAAAAAAACTGGAAAGAAGCTTTCTGAGAAACTGCTTTGTGTTCTGTTAATTCATCTCACAGAGTTACAGCTTTCCCTCAGAAGCCTTTCACTAAGACTGTTCTTGTGGAATTTGCAAAGTGATATTTGGAAGCCCATAGGGCTATGGTGAAAAAGGAAATATCTTCAGTTAAAAACTGGAAAGAAGCTTTCTGAGAAACTCCTTTGTGTTCTGTTAATTCATCTCACAGAGTTACAGCTTTCCCCTCAAAGCTAAGACTGTTCTTGTGGAATTTGCAAAGTGATATTTGGAAGCCCATAGAGGCTATGGTGAAAAGGAAATATCTTCAGTTAAAAACTGGAAAGAAGCTTTCTGAGAAACTGCTTTGTGTTCTGTTAATTCATCTCACAGAGTTACAGCTTTCCCCTCAAGAAGCCTTTCGCTAAGACTGTTCTTGTGGAATTTGCAAAGTGATATTTGGAAGCCCATAGAGTGCTACGGTTAAAAGGTAAATATCTTCAGTTAAAACTGGAAAGAAGCTTTCTGAGAAACTGCTTTGTGTTCTGTTAATTCATCTCACAGAGTTACAGCTTTCCTCAAGAAGCCTTTCGCTAAGACTGTTCTTGTGGAATTTGCAAAGTGATATTTGGAAGCCCATAGAGGCTATGGTGAAAAGGAAATATCTTCAGTTAAAAACTGGAAAGAAGCTTTCTGAGAAACTGCTTTGTGTTCTGTTAATTCATCTCACAGAGTTACAGCTTTCCCTCAAGAAGCCTTTACTAAGACTGTTCTTGTGGAATTTGCAAAGTGATATTTGGAAGCCCATAGAGGGCTATGGTGAAAAAGGAAATATCTTCAGTTAAAAACTGGAAAGAAGCTTTCTGAGAAACTGCTTTGTGTTCTGTTAATTCATCTCACAGAGTTACAGCTTTCCCCTCAAGAAGCCTTTCGCTAAGACTGTTCTTGTGGAATTTGCAAAGTGATATTTGGAAGCCCATAGAGGGCTATGGTGAAAAGGAAATATCTTCAGTTAAAAACTGGAAAGAAGCTTTCTGAGAAACTGCTTTGTGTTCTGTTAATTCATCTCACAGACTTACAGCTTCCCCTCAAGAAGCCTTTCGCTAAGACTGTTATTGTGGAATTTAAAAAGTGATATTTGGAAGCCCATAGAGGCTATGGTGAAAAGGAAATATCTTCAGATAAAAACTGGAAAGAAGCTTTCTGAGAAACTGCTTTGTGTTCTGTTAATTCATCTCACAGAGTTACAGCTTTCCCCTCAAGAAGCTTTTCGCTAAGACTGTTCTTGTGGAATTTGCAAAGTGATATTTGGAAGCCCATAGAGGGCTATGGTGAAAAAGGAAATATCTTCAGTTAAAAACTGAAAGAAGCATTCTGAGAAACTGCTTTGTGTTCTGTTTATTCATCTCACAGAGTTACAGCTTTCCCGTCAAGAAGCCTTTCGCTAAGACTGTTCTTGTGGAATTTGCAAAGTGATATTTGGAAGCCCATAGAGGGCTATGGTGAAAAAGGAAATATCTTCAGTTAAAAACTGAAAGAAGCTTTCTGAGAAACTGCTTTGTGTTCTGTTAATTCATCTCACAGAGTTACAGCTTTCCCTCAAGAAGCCTTTCTAAGACTGTTCTTGTGGAATTTGCAAAGTGATATTTGGAAGCCCATAGAGGCTATGGTGAAAAGGAAATATCTTCAGTTAAAAACTGGAAAGAAGCTTTCTGAGAAACTGCTTTGTGTTCTGTTAATTCATCTCACAGAGTTACAGCTTTCCCCTAAGAAGCCTTTCGCTAAGACTGTTCTTGTGGAATTTGCAAAGTGATATTTGGAAGCCCATAGAGGGCTATGGTGAAAAGGAAATATCTTCAGATAAAAACTGGAAAGAAGCTTTCTGAGAAACTGCTTTGTGTTCTGTTAATTCATCTCACAGAGTTACAGCTTTCCCCTCGAGAAGCCTTTCGCTAAGACTGTTCTTGTGGAATTTGCAAAGTGATATTTGGAAGCCCATATATGGTTATGGTGAAAAAAGGAAATATCTTCAGTTAAAAACTGAAAGAAGCTTTCTGAGAAACTGCTTTGTGTTCTGTTAATTCATCTCACAGAGTTACAGCTTTCCCCTCAAGAAGCCTTTCACTAAGACTGTTCTTGTGGAATTTGCAAAGTGATATTTGGAAGCCCATAGAGGCTATGGTGAAAAGGAAATATCTTCAGTTAAAAACTGGAAAGAAGCTTTCTGAGAAACTGCTTTGTGTTCTGTTAATTCATCTCACAGAGTTACAGCTTTCCCCTCAAGAAGTCTTTCGCTAAGACTGTTCTTGTGGAATTTGCAAAGTGATATTTGGAAGCCCATAGAGGGCTATGGTGAAAAAGGAAATATCCTAAGATAAAACTGTAAAGAAGCTTTCTGAGAAACTGCTTTGTGTTCTGTTAATTCATCTCACAGAGTTACAGCTTTCCCCTCAAGAAGCCTTTCGCTAAGACTGTTCTTGTGGAATTTGCAAAGTGATATTTGGAAGCCCATAGAGGGCTATGGTGAAAAGGAAATATCTTCAGATAAAAACTGGAAAGAAGCTTTCTGAGAAACTGCTTTGTGTTCTGTTAATTCATCTCACAGAGTTACAGCTTTCCCCTCAAAGAAGCCTTTAAGACTATTCTTGTGGAATTTGCAAAGTGATATTTGGAAGCCCATAGAGGGCTATGGTGAAAAAGGAAATATATCTTCAGATAAAAACTGGAAAGAAGCTTTCTGAGAAACTGCTTTGTGTTCTGTTAATTCATCTCACAGAGTTACAGCTTTCCCCTCAAGAAGCCTTTCACTAAGACTGTTCTTGTGGAGTTTGCGAAGTGATATTTGGAAGCCCATAGGGCTATGGTGAAAAGGAAATATCTTCAGTAAAAAACTGGAAAGAAGCTTTCTGAGAAACTGCTTTGTGTTCTGTTAATTCATCTCACAGAGTTACAGCTTTCCTCAAGAAGCCTTTCACTAAGACTGTTCTTGTGGAATTTGCAAAGTGATATTTGGAAGCCCATAGAGGCTATGGTGAAAAAGGAAAATATCTAAGATAAAACTGAAAGAAGCTTTCTGAGAAACTGCTTTGTGTTCTGTTAATTCATCTCACAGTTACAGCTTTCCCCTCAAGAAGCCTTTCCTAAGACTGTTCTTGTGGAATTTGCAAAGTGATATTTGGAAGCCCATAGAGGCTATGGTGAAAAGGAAATATCTTCCAGTTAAAACTGGAAAGAAGCTTTCTGAGAAACTGCTTTGTGTTCTGTTAATTCATCTCACAGAGTTACAGCTTTCCTCAAGAAGCCTTTCGCTAAGACTGTTCTTGTGGAATTTGCAAAGTGATATTTGGAAGCCCATAGAGGGCTATGGTGAAAAGGAAATATCTTCAGTTAAAAACTGGAAAAAAGATTTCTGAGAAACTGTTTTGTTTTCTGTTAATTGATCTCACAGAGTTACAGCTTTTCCCTGAAGAAGCCTTTCGCTAGTCTGTTCTTGTGGAATTTGCAAAGGGATATTTGGAAGCCCATAGAGGGCTATGGTGAAAAAGTAAGTATCCTAAGATAAAACATGAAAAGACGCTTTTGGTGAAACTGCTTTGTTTTCTGTTAATTCATCTCACAGAGTTACAGCTTTCCTCAAAGCCTTTCGCTAAGACTGTTCTTGTGGAATTTGCAAAGTGATATTTGGAAGCCCATAGAGGGCTATGGTGAAAAGGAAATATCTTCAGTTAAAAACTGGAAAGAAGCTTTCTGAGAAACTGCTTTGTTTTCTGTTAATTCATCTCACAGAGTTACAGCTTTCTCCTCAAGAAGACTTTCGCTAAGACTGTTCTTGTGGAATTAGCAAAGTGATATTTGGAAGACCGTTGAGAGCTATGGAGAAAAAGGATATATCTTCAGGTAAAAACTGAAAAGAAGCATTCTGAAAAACTGCTCTGTGTTCTGTTAATTCATCTCACAGAACTACAGCTTTCCCCTCAAGAAGACTTTCGCTAAGACTGTTCTTGTGTAATTTGCAAAGAGATATTTGGAAGCCCATAGGGGGCAATGGTGAAAAAGGAAATATCCTAGTTAAAAACTGAAAAGAAGCTTTCTGAGAAACTGCTTTGTGTTCTGTTAATTCATCTATCACAGTTACAGCTTTCCCCTCAATAAGCCTTTTGCTAAGACTTTTCTTGTGGTATTTGCAATGGGATATTTTTAAGTCCATAGAGGGCTATGGTAAAAAACTAAATCTCTTCCGATTAAAACTGGAAAGTAGCTTTCTGAGAAACGGCTTTGGGTTCTGTTAATTCATCTCACAGAGTTTCAGCATTCCCCTCAAGAAGCCTTTCGCTAAGACTGTTCTTGTGGAATTTGCAAAGTGATATTTGGAAGCCCATAGAGGCTATGGTGAAAAAGGAAATATCTTCAGATAAAAACTGGAAAGAAGCTTTCTGAGAAACTGCTTTGTGTTCTGTTAATTCATCTCACAGAGTTACAGCTTTCCCTCAAGAAGCCTTTCCTAAGACTGTTCTTGTGGAATTTGCAAAGTGATATTTGGAAGCCCTAGAGGGCTATGGTGAAAAGGAAATATCTTCAGTTAAAAACTGGAAAGAAGCTTTCTGAGAAACTGCTTTGTGTTCTGTTAATTCATCTCACAGAGTTACAGCTTTCCCTCAAGCCTTTCGCTAAGACTGTTCTTGTGGAATTTGCAAAGTGATATTTGGAAGCCCATAGAGGCTATGGTGAAAAAGGAAATATCTTCAGTTAAAAACTGGAAAGAAGCTTTCTGAGAAACTGCTTTGTGTTCTGTTAATTCATCTCACAGGTTACAGCTTTCCCCTCAAAGCCTTTCGCTAAGACTGTTCTTGTGGAATTTGCAAAGTGATATTTGGAAGCCATAGAGGCTATGGTGAAAAGGAAATATCTTCCGTTAAAAACTGAAAGAAGCTTTCTGAGAAACTGCTGTGTTCTGTTAATTCATCTCACAGAGTTACAGCTTTCCCTCAAGAAGTCTTTTCGCTAAGACTGTTCTTGTGGAATTTGCAAAGTGATATTTGGAAGCCCATAGAGGGCTATGGTGAAAAAGGAAATATCTTCCGTTAAAACTGAAAGAAGCTTTCTGAGAAACTGCTTTGTGTTCTGTTAATTCATCTCACAGAGTTACAGCTTTCCCTCAAGAAGCCTTTCGCTAAGACTGTTCTTGTGGAATTTGCAAAGTGATATTTGGAAGCCCATAGAGGCTATGGTGAAAAAGGAAATATCTTCAGATAAAAACTGAAAAGAAGCTTTCTGAGAAACTGCTTTGTGTTCTGTTAATTCATCTCACAGAGTTACAGCTTTCCCCTCAAGAAGCCTTTCGCTAAGACTGTTCTTGTGGAATTTGCAAAGTGATATTTGGAAGCCCATAGGGCTATGGTGAAAAAGGAAATATCTTCAGAAAAACTGGAAAAGCTTTCTGAGAAACTGCTTTTTGTTCTGTTAATTCATCTCACAGAGTTACAGCTTTCCCCTCAAGAAGCCTTTCACTAAGACTGTTCTTGTGGAATTTGCAAAGTGATATTTGGAAGCCCATAGAGGGCTATGGTGAAAAAGGAAATATCTTCCGTTAAAACTGAAAGAAGCTTTCTGAGAAACTGCTTTGTGTTCTGTTAATTCATCTCACAGAGTTACAGCTTTCCCTCAAGAAGCCTTTCGCTAAGACTGTTCTTGTGGAATTTGCAAAGTGATATTTGGAAGCCCATAGAGGGCTATGGTGAAGGAAATATCTTCATAAAATTCTGAGAAACTGCTTTGTGTTCTGTTAATTCATCTCACAGAGTTACAGCTTTCCTCAAGAAGCCTTTCCTAAGACTGTTCTTGTGGAATTTGCAAAGTGATATTTGGAAGCCCATAGAGGCTATGGTGAAAAAGGAAATATCTTCCGTTAAAAACTGGAAAGAAGCTTTCTGAGAAACTGCTTGTGTTCTGTTAATTCATCTCACAGAGTTACAGCTTCCTCAAGAAGCCTTTCGCTAAGACTGTTCTTGTGGAATTTGCAAAGTGATATTTGGAAGCCCATAGAGCTATGGTGAAAAAGGAAATATCCGATAAAAACTGGAAAGAAGCTTTCTGAGAAACTGCTTTGTGTTCTGTTAATTCATCTCACAGAGTTACAGCTTTCCCCTCAAGAGCTTTCCTAAGACTGTTCTTGTGGAATTTGCAAAGTGATATTTGGAAGCCCATAGAGGGCTATGGTGAAAAGGAAATATCTTCAGTTAAAAACTGGAAAGAAGCTTTCTGAGAAACTGCTTTGTGTTCTGCTAATTCATCTCACAGAGTTACAGCTTTCCCCTCAGGAAGCTTTTTTGATAAGTCTGGTCTTGTGGAATTTGCAAAGTGATATTTGGAAGCCCATAGAGGGCTATGGTGAAAAAGGAAATATCTTCCGTTAAAAACTGGAAAGAAGCTTTCTGAGAAACTGCTTTGTGTTCTGTTAATTCATCTCACAGGTTACAGCTTTCCCTCAAGAAGTCTTTTAAGACTGTTCTTGTGGAATTTGCAAAGTGATATTTGGAAGCCCATAGAGGCTGGCTATGGTGAAAAGGAAATATCTTCAGTTAAAAACTGGAAAGAAGCTTTCTGAGAAACTGCTTTGTGTTCTGTTAATTCATCTCACAGAGTTACAGCTTTCCCTCAAGAAGTCTTTCGCTAAGACTGTTCTTGTGGAATTTGCAAAGTGATATTTGAAGCCCATAGAGGGCTATGGTGAAAAAGGAAATATCTTCCGTTAAAAATGGAAAGAAGCTTTCTGAGAAACTGCTTTGTGTTCTGTTAATTCATCTCACAGAGTTACAGCTTTCCCTCAAGAAGCCTTTCGCTAAGACTGTTCTTGTGGAATTTGCAAAGTGATATTTGGAAGCCTAGAGGGCTATGGTGAAAAAGGAAATATCTTCGATTAAAAACTGGAAAGAAGCTTTCTGAGAAACTGCTTTGTGTTCTGTTAATTCATCTCACAGAGTTACAGCTTTCCTCAAGAACTTTCCTAAGACTGTTCTTGTGGAATTTGCAAAGTGATATTTGGAAGCCCATAGAGGGCTATGGTGAAAAGGAAATATCTTCCATTAAAAACTGGAAAGAACTTTCTGAGAAACTGCTTTGTGTTCTGTTAATTCATCTCACAGTTACAGCTTTCCCTCAAGAAGCCTTTCGCTAAGACTGTTCTTGTGGAATTTGCAAAGTGATATTTGGAAGCCATAGAGGGCTATGGTGAAAAGGAAATATCTTCAGTTAAAAAAAACTGGAAGAAGCTTTCTGAGAAACTGCTTTGTGTTCTGTTAATTCATCTCACAGAGTTACAGCTTTCCCCTCAAGAAGCCTTTCGCTAAGACTGTTCTTGTGGAATTTGCAAAGTGATATTTGGAAGCCCATAGAGGGCTATGGTGAAAAGGAAATATCTTCCGTTAAAAACTGGAAAGAAGCTTTCTGAGAAACTGCTTTGTGTTCTGTTAATTCATCTCACAGAGTTACAGCTTTCCCCTCAAGAAGCCTTTCGCTAAGACTGTTCTTGTGGAATTTGCAAAGTGATATTTGGAAGCCCATAGAGGGCTATGGTGAAAAGGAAATATCTTCCGTTAAAAACTGGAAAAAGCTTTCTGAGAAACTGCTTTGTGTTCTGTTAATTCATCTCACAGAGTTACAGCTTTCCCTCAAGAAGCTTCGCTAAGACTGTTCTTGTGGAATTTGCAAAGTGATATTTGGAAGCCCATAGAGGCTATGGTGAAAAGGAAATATCTTCAGTTAAAACTGGAAAGAAGCTTTCTGAGAAACTGCTTTGTGTTCTGTTAATTCATCTCACAGAGTTACAGCTTTCCCTCAAGAAGCCTTTCGCTAAGACTGTTCTTGTGGAATTTGCAAAGTGATATTTGGAAGCCCATAGAGGGCTATGGTGAAAAGGAAATATCTTCCGTTAAAACTGGAAAGAAGCTTTCTGAGAAACTGCTTTGTGTTCTGTTAATTCATCTCACAGAGTTACAGCTTTCCCTCAAGAAGCCTTTCGCTAAGACTGTTCTTGTGGAATTTGCAAAGTGATATTTGGAAGCCCATAGAGGGCTATGGTGAAAAGGAAATATCTTCAGTTAAAAACTGGAAAGAAGCTTTCTGAGAAACTGCTTTGTGTTCTGTTAATTCATCTCACAGAGTTACAGCTTTCCCTCAAGAAGCCTTTCACTAAGACTGTTCTTGTGGAATTTGCAAAGTGATATTTGGAAGCCCATAGAGGGCTATGGTGAAAAGGAAATATCTTCAGTTAAAAACTGGAAAGAAGCTTCTAGAAACTGCTTTGTGTTCTGTTAATTCATCTCACAGAGTTACAGCTTTCCCTCAAGAAGCCTTTACTAAGACTGTTCTTGTGGAATTTGCAAGTGATATTTGGAAGCCCATAGAGGCTATGGTGAAAAGGAAATATCTTCAGTTAAAAACTGAAAGAAGCTTTCTGAGAAACTGCATTATGTTCTCTTAATTCATCTCACAGAATTATAGCTTTCCCCTCAAGAAGCCGTTCACTAAGATTGTTCCTGTGGAATTTTCAAGGTGATATTTGGAAGCCCATAGAGGGCTATGATGAAAAAGGAAATATCTTCCGTTAAAAACTGGAAAGAATATTTTTTAGAAACTGCTTTGTGTTCTGTTAATTCATCTCACTGATTTACAGCTTTCCCCTCAAGATGAATTTCGCTAAGACTGTTCTTGTGGAATTAGCAAAGTGATATTTGGAAGCCCATAGAGGGCTACGGTGAAAATGGAAATATCCTAAGACAAAAACCGAGAAGAAGCTTTCTGAGAAACTGCTTTGTGTTCTGGTAATTCATCTCACAGGTTACACCTTTCTCCTCAAGAAGCCTTTCGCTAAGACTGTTCTTGTGGAATTTGAAAAGTGATATTTCGAAGCCCATGGGGGCTATGGTGAAAAAGGAAATATCTTTCGTTAAAAACTGGAAACAAGATTTCTGAGAAACTGCTTTGTGTTCTGTTAATTCATCTCACAGGGTTACAGCTTTCACCTCAAGAAGCCGTTCACTAAGACTGTTCTTGTGAAATTTGAAAAGTGATATTTTGAAGCCCATAGAGGGCTATGGTGAAAAAGGAAATATCTTCCGTTACAAAACAGAGGCAGATAAGGCCACAAAATGGGGAAAAAGCGGGGCAGAAAAGCTGGAATTTGAAAAAATAAGAGCGCATCTCCTCTGGCAAAGGAGCGCAGCTCATCGCCAGCAACGGATCAAAGCTGGACGGAGAATGACTTTGATGAGATGATAGAAGAAGGCTTCAGTCCATCAAACTTCTCAGAGCTAAAGGAGGAATTACGTACCCAGCGCAAAGAAACTAAAAGTCTTGAAAAAAAGTGGAAGAATTGATGTCTAGAAAAATTAATGCAGAGAAGGTCATAAACGAAATGAAAGAGATGAAAACCATGACACGAGAAATACGTGACAAATGCACAAGCTTCAGTAACCGACTCGATCAACTGGAAAAGAGTATCAGCGATTAAGGATCAAATGAACGAAATGAAGCGAGAAGAGGAATCAAAAGAAAAAAGAAGAAAAAGAAATGAACAAAGCCTGCAAGAAGTATGGGATTATGTAAAAGACCAAATCTACGTCTGATTGGGGTGCCTGAAAGTAAGGGGGAAAATGGAACCAAGCTGGAAAACACTCTTCAGTATATCATCCAGGAGAACTTCCCCAACCTAGTAGGGCAGGCCAACATTCAAATCCAGGAAATACAGAGAACACCACAAAGATACTCCTCGAGAAGAGCAACTCCAAGACACATAATTGCCAGATTCACCAAAGTTGAAATGAAGAAAAAAATCTTAAGGGCAGCCAGAGAGAAAGGTCGGGTTACCCACAAAGGGAAGCCATCAGACTAACAGTAGATCTCTCGCCAGAAACTCTACAAGCCAGAAGAGAGTGGGGGCCAATGTTCAACATTCTTAAAGAAAAGAATTTTCAACCCAGAATTTCATATCCAGCCAAACTAAGTTTCATAAGTGAAGGAGAAATAAAATCCTTTACAAATAAGCAAATGCTTAGAGATTTTGTCACCACTAGGCCTGCCTTACAAAGAGACCCTGAAGGAAGCACTAAACATGGAAAGGAACAACTGGTACCAGCCATTGCAAAACATGCCAAAATGTAAAGACCATCAAGGCTAGGAAGAAACTGCATCAACTAACGAGCAAAATAACCAGTTAATATCATAATGGTAGGATCAAGTTCACACATAACAATATTAACCTTAAATGTAAATGGACTAAATGCTCAATTAAAAGACACAGACTGGCAAACTGGATAAAGAGTCAAGACCCATCAGTCTGCTGTATTCAGGAGACCCATCTCACACACAGAGACATACATAGGCTCAAAATAAAGGGATGGAGGAAGATTTACCAAGCAAATGGAGAACAAAAAAAAGCAGGGGTTGCAATACTAGTCTCTGATAAAACAGACTTTAAACCATCAAAGAACAAAAGAGACCAAGAAGGCCATTACATAATAGTAAAGGGATCAATTCAACAGGAAGAGCTAACTATCCTAAATATATATGCACCCAATACAGGAGCACCCAGATTCATAAAGCAAGTCCTTAGAGCCTTACAAAGAGACTTGAGACTCCCATACAATAATAATGGGAGACTTCAACACTCCACTGTCAACATTAGACAGATCAACGAGACAGAACATTAACAAGGATATCCAGGAATTGAACTCATCTCTGCAGCAAGCAGAACTAATAGACATCTATAGAACTCTCCACCCCAAATCAACAGAATATACATTCTTCTCAGCACCACATCGCACTTATTCCAAAATTGACCACATAGTTGGAGTAAAGCACTCCTCAGTAAATGTACAAGAACAGAAATTGTAACAAACTGTCTCTCAGACCACACTGCAATCAAACTAGAACTCAGGACTAGAAACTCAATCAAAACCGCTCAACTACATGGAAACTGAACAACCTGCTCCTGAATGACTACTGGGTACATGACAAAATGAAGGCAGAAATAAAGATGTTCTTTGAAACCAATGAGAACAAAGATACAACATACCAGAATCTCTGGGACACATTTAAAGCAGTGTGTAGAGGGAAATTTATAGCACTAAATGCCCACAAGAGAAAGCAGGAAAGATCTAAAATTGACACTCTAACATCACAATTAAAGGAACTAGAGAAGCAAGAGCAAACTCATTCAAAAGCTAGCAGAAGGCAAGAAATAACTAAGATCAGAGCAGAACTGAAGGAGATAGAGACACAAAAATCCCTCCAAAAACTCAATGAATCCAGGAGTTGGTTTCTTGAAAAGATCAACAAAATTGACAGACCGCTAGCAAGACTAATAAAGAAGAAAAGGGAGAAAAATCAAATAGACGCAATAAAAAATGACAAAGGGGATATCACCACCGACCCCACAGAAATACAAACTACCATCAGAGAATACTATAAACACCTCTACGCAAATAAACTAGAAAATCTAGAAGAAATGGATAATTTCCTGGACACTTACACTCTTCCAAGACTAAACCAGGAAGAAGTTGAATCCCTGAATAGACCAATAGCAGGCTCTGAAATTGAGGCAATAATTAATAGCCTACCAATGAAAAAAAGTCCAGGACCAGATGGATTCACAGCTGAATTCTACCAGAGGTACAAGGAAGAGCTGGTACCATTCCTTCTGAAACTATTGCAATCAATAGAAAAACAGGGAATCCTCCCTAACTCATCTTATGAGGCCAACATCATCCTGATATCAAAGCCTGGCAGAGACACAACAAAAAAAGAGAATTTTAGACCAATATCCCTGATGAACATCGATGTAAAAATCCTCAATAAAATACTGGCAAACCGTATTCAACAGCACATCAAAAAGCTTATCCACCATGATCAAGTGGGCGTCATCCCTGGGATGCAAGGTTGGTTCAACATTTGCAAATCAATAAACATAATCCAGCATATAAACAGAACCAAAGACAAGAACCACATGATTATCTCAATCGATGCAGAAAAGGCTTTTGACAAAATTCAACAGCCCTTCATGCTAAAAACGCTCAATAAATTCGGTATTGATGGAACGTACCTCAAAATCATAAGAGCTGTTTATGACAAACCCACAGCCAATATCATACTGAATGGCAAAACCTGGAAAAATTCCTGAAAACTGGCACAAGACAGGGATGCCTCTCTCACCACTCCTATTCAACATAGTGTTGGAAGTTCTGGCTAGGGCAATCAGGCAAGAGAAAGAAATCAAGGGATTCAGTTAGGAAAAGAAGAAGTCAAATTGTCCCTCTTTGCAGATGACATGATTGTATATTTAGAATATCC
>JAKFHT010000341.1:0-70577 GCA_023783455.1 Erythrocebus patas | reverse complement strand
TAAATACGGTCAAACCGGTTTGAGATATTCTGGTCGGTTTGAGTCCGTTTCAGCCAGTCAAAACCGGTTTGAGCGGTGTGTTCCTGTTTGAGTCAGTTTGAGCCAGTCAAAACAGGTTTGAGCCGGTCTAGTCGGTTTGAGCCGTCAAAACCGGTTTGAGCGGTTTGAGCTGGTGAAAACCGGTTTGAGCTGTCAAAACCGGTTTGAGATATTCTGGTCGGTTTGAGCCAGTCAAAACCGGTTTGAGTCTGTTTGAGCCGTCAAAATTGGTTTGAGCTGGTCTGTTCCTGTTTGAGCCGTTCAAAACCGGTTTGAGATGTTCTGGTCCGGTTTGAGCCAGTTTGAGCCGTCAAAATTGGTTTGAGCTGGTCTGGTCCGGATAAATACGGTCAAAACCGGTTTGAGCCAGTTTGAGCCATTCAAAACCGGTGTGAGCCGGTTTGAGCCGTGAAAACCGGTTTGAGTCCTTGAGCCAGTCAAAACCGGTTTGAGTCTGTTTGAGCCGGTGAAAACCGGTTTGAGCCAGTCAAAACAGGTTTGAGCCGGTCAAAACCGGTTTGAGCCGTTCAAAACCGGTTTGAGCTGGTCTGTTCCTGTTTGAGCCGGTGAAAACCGGTTTGAGATATTCTGGTCGGTTTGAGTCCTTTTGAGCCAGTCAAAACCGGTTTGAGCTGTCAAAACCGGTTTGAGCTGTTCAAAACCGGTTTGAGCCAGTTTGAGCCAGTCAAAACCGGTTTGAGATATTCTGGTCGGTTTGAGCCGGTGAAAACCGGTTTGAGCTGTCAAAACCGGTTTGAGTCTGTTTGAGCCGGTGAAAACCGGTTTGAGCCAGTCAAAACAGGTTTGAGCCGGTCAAAACCGGTTTCAGCGGTCAAAACCGGTTTGAGCTGGTCTGTTCCTGTTTGAGCGGTCAAAACCGGTTTGAGATGTTCTGGTCCGTTTGAGCCAGTTTGAGCCGGTCTAGTCGGTTTGAGCTGGTCTGGTCCGGATAAATACGGTCAAAACCGGTTTGAGCCAGTTTGAGCCAGTCAAAACCGGTTTGAGCCTGTCAAAACCGGTTTGAGCCATTCAAAACCGGTGTGAGCCAGTCTAGTCCAGTTTGAGTCCGGTTTCAGCCGGTCAAAACCGGTTTGAGCCTGTTTGTTCCGGTTTGAGTCCTTTTTGAGCCAGTCAAAACAGGTTTGAGCCGGTCTGGTCCGGTTTGAGTCCGGTTTGAGCCGGTCAAAACCGGTTTGAGCCGGTGTGGCCTGGTTTGAGTCCGGTTTGAGCAGGTCCAAACCGTTTTGAGCTGGTCTGGTCCGGATAAATACGGTCAATACCGGTTTGAGTCTGTTTGAGCCCGTCAAAACCGGTTTGAGCCGGTCTGGTCGGCTTTGAGTCCAGTTTGAGCCGGTCAAAATTGGTTTGAGCTGGTCTGGCCTGGTTTGATTTGGTCAAAACCCGTTTGAGTCCGGTTTGATCTGGTCAAAACCGGTTTGAGCCGTTCGGGCCTGGATTGATCCGGTTTGAGCCGGTCTGTTCCTGTTTGAGTCAGTTTGAGCCAGTCAAAACAGGTTTCCGCCCGTCTGGTTCGGTTTGAGCGGTCTGGTCGGTTTGAGCCTGTCAAAACCGATTGAAACCGGTCTGGGGTGGTTTGAGTCCGGTTTCAGCCAGTCAAAACCGGTTTGAGCCGGTCTGGCCTGGTTTGATCTGGTCAAAACCCGTATGAGACCGGTTTGAGCCGGTGAAAACCGGTTTGAGATGTTCTGGTCCGGTTTGAGCCAGTTTGAGCCGTTCTGGTCTGGCTTGAGCCGGTTTGAGCTGGTGTGATACTGTTTGAGCCGGTGTGTTCCTGTTTGAGTCAGTTTGAGCCATTCAAAACCGGTGTGAGCCAGTCTAGTCAGTTTGAGTCCGGTTTCAGCCGGTCAAAACCGGTTTGAGCCTGTTTGTTCCGGTTTGAGTCCTTTTGAGCCAGTCAAAACAGGTTTGAGCCGGTCTGGTCGGTTTGAGTCCGGTTTGAGCGGTCAAAACCGGTTTGAGCCTCTCTGGCCTGGTTTGAGTCCGGTTTGAGCAGGTCAAAACCGTTTTGAGCTGATCTGGTCCGGATAAATACGGTCAATACCGGTTTGAGTCTGTTTGAGCCGGTCAAAACCGGTTTGAGCCGGTCTGGTCGGGTTTGAGTCCAGTTTGAGCCGGTCAAAATTGGTTTGAGCCGGTCTGGCCTGGTTTGACTTGGTCAAAACCCGTTTGAGTCCGGTTTGAGCTGGTCAAAACCGGTTTGAGCCGGTCTGGCCTGGATTGATCGGTTTGAGCCGGTTTGAGCCGGTCAAAACCGGTTTGAGTCTGGTTTGAGCCAGTCAAAACCGGTTTCAGCCGGTCTGGTTCGGTTTGAGCCGGTCTGGTCCGGTTTGAGCCTGTCAAAACGGATTGAAACCGGTCTGGGCTGGTTTGAGTCCGGTTTCAGCCAGTCAAAACCGGTTTGAGCCGGTCTGGCCTGGTTTGATCTGGTCAAAACCCGTATGAGACCGGTTTGAGCTGGTGAAAACCGGTTTGAGATGTTCTGGTCCTGTTTGAGCCGGTTTGAGCCGTTCTGGTCTGGTGTGAGCCGGTTTGAGCTGGTCTGTTCCTGTTTGAGCCGGTCTGTTCCTGTTTGAGTCCGGTTTGAACCGTTCAAAACCGGTTTGAGCCGGTCTGGTCTGGTTTGAGTCCGGTTTGAGCCAGTCAAAATCGATTGGAGACGGTCTGGCCTGGTTTGATCTGGTCAAAACCCTTATGAGTATGGTTTTAGCCGGTGAAAACCGGTTTGAGATGTTCTGGTCCGGTTTGAGCCAGCTTGAGCCGGTCTGGTCTGGCTTGAGCCGATTTGAGCTGGTCTGTTACTGTTTGAGCCGGTCTGTTCCTGTTTGAGTCCAGTTTGGGCCATTCAAAACCGGTGTGAGCCGGTCTAGTCCGGTTTGAGTCCGGTTTCAGCCGGTGAAAACCGGTTTGAGCCGGTCGGTCATGTTTTAGTCCAGTTTGAGTCCTTTTTGAGCCAGTCAAAACAGGTTTGAGCCGGTCTGGTCCGGTTTGAGTCCGGTTTGAGCCAGTCAAAACCGGTTTGAGCCGGTCTGGCCGGGTTTGAGTCTGGTTTGAGCATGTCAAAACCGTTTTGAGCTGATCTGGTCCGGATAAATACGGTCAAAACTGGTTTGAGTCTGTTTGAGCCGGTCAAAACCGGTTTGAGCCGGTCTGGTCGGGTTTGAGTCCAGTTTGATCAGGTCAAAATTGGTTTGAGCCAGTCTGGCCTGGTTTGATTTGGTCAAAACCCGTTTGAGTCCGGTTTGAGCTGGTCAAAACCGGTTTGAGCCGGTCTGGCCTGGATTGATCCTGTTTGAGCCGTTCCGGTCATGATTTATTCCTGTTTGAGCCAGTCAAAACAGGTTTCAGAGGGTGTGGTTCGGTTTGAGCGGTCTGGTCGGTTTGAGCCTGTCAAAACCGATTGAAACAGGTCTGGGCCGGTTTGAGTCCGGTTTCAGCCAGTCAAAACCGGTTTGAGCCGGTCTGGCCTGGTTTGATCTGGTCAAAACCCGTATGAGACCGGTTTGAGCCGGTGAAAACCGGTTTGAGATGTTCTGGTTTGGTTTGAGCCGGTTTGAGCCGTTCTGGTCTGGTGTGAGCCGGTTTGAGCTGGTCTGTTCCTGTTTGAGCCGGTCTGTTCCGGTTTGAGTCCGGTTTGAACCGTTCAAAACCGGTTTGAGCCGTTCTGGTCTGGTTTGAGTCTGGTTTGAGCCAGTCAAAATCGATTGGAGACGGTCTGGCCTGGTTTGATCTGGTCAAAACCCGTTTGAGTCCGGTTTGAGCGGTGAAAACCGGTTTGAGATGTTCTGGTCCGGTTTGAGCCAGTTTGAGCCGGTCTGGTCTGGCTTGAGCCGATTTGAGCTGGTCTGTTACTGTTTCAGCCGGTCTGTTCCTGTTTGAGCCGGTCTGTTCCTGTTTGAGTCCAGTTTGAGCCATTCAAAACCGGTGTGAGCCGGTCTAGTCCGGTTTGAGTCCGGTTTCAGCCGGTGAAAACCGGTTTGAGCCGGTCCGTCATGTTTTAGTCCAGTTTGAGCCGGTGTGTTCCTGTTTGAGCCAGTCAAAACAGGTTTGAGCCGGTCTGGTCGGTTTGAGTCCTGTTTGAGCCAGTCAAAACAGGTTTGAGCCGGTCTGGCCTGGTTTGAGTCCGGTTTGAGCATGTCAAAACCGTTTTGAGCTGATCTGGTCCGGATAAATACGGTCAAAACTGGTTTGAGTCTGTTTGAGCGGTCAAAACCGGTTTGAGCCGGTCTGGTCGGGTTTGAGTCCAGTTTGATCAGGTCAAAATTGGTTTGAGCCAGTCTGGCCTGGTTTGATTTGGTCAAAACCCGTTTGAGTCCGGTTTGAGCTGGTCAAAACCGGTTTGAACCGGTCTGGCCTGGATTGATCCTGTTTGAGCCGTTCGGTCATGATTTATTCCTGTTTGAGCCAGTCAAAACAGGTTTCAGAGGGTCTGGTTCGGTTTGAGCGGTCTGGTCGGTTTGAGCCTGTCAAAACCGATTGAAACAGGTCTGGGCGGTTTGAGTCGGTTTCAGCCAGTCAAAACCGGTTTGAGCCGGTCTGGCCTGGTTTGATCTGGTCAAAACCCGTATGAGACCGGTTTGAGCTGGTGAAAACCGGTTTGAGATGTTCTGGTCCGGTTTGAGCCAGTTTGAGCCGGTCTGGTCTGGCTTGAGCCGGTTTGAGCCGGTGTGTTACTGTTTGAGCCGGTCTGTTCCTGTTTGAGTCCAGTTTGAGCCATTCAAAACCGGTGTGAGCCGGTCTAGTCCGGTTTCAGTCTGGTTTCAGCCGGTCAAAACCGTTTGAGCCTGTTTGTTCTGGTTTGAGTCCTTTTTGAGCCAGTCAAAACAGGTTTGAGCCGGTCTGGTCCGGTTTGAGTCCGGTTTGAGCCGGTCAAAACCGGTTTGAGACGGTCTGGCCTTGTTTGAGTCCGGTTTGAGCAGGTCCAAACCGTTTTGAGCTGGTCTGGTCCGGATAAATACGGTCAATACCGGTTTGAGTCTGTTTGAGCCGGTCAAAACCGGTTTGAGCCGGTCTGGTCGGGTTTGAGTCCAGTTTGAGCCGGTCAAAATTGGTTTGAGCCGGTCTGGCCTGGTTTGATTTGGTCAAAACCCGTTTGAGTCCGGTTTGATCTGGTCAAAACCGGTTTGAGCCGGTCTGGAATGGATTGATCCGGTTTGAGCCGGTCCGGTCATGTTTTAGTCCGGTTTGAGCCAGTCAAAACAGGTTTCCGCCCGTCTGGTTCGGTTTGAGCGGTCTGGTCGGTTTGAGCCTGTCAAAACCGATTGAAACCGGTCTGGGCTGGTTTGAGTCGGTTTCAGCCAGTCAAAACCGGTTTGAGCCAGTCTGGCCTGGTTTGATCTGGTCAAAACCCGTATGAGACCGGTTTGAGCGGTGAAAACCGGTTTGAGATGTTCTGGTCGGTTTGAGCCAGTTTGAGCCATTCTGGTCTGGTGTGAGCGGTTTGAGCTGGTCTGTTCCTGTTTGAGCCGGTCTGTTCCTGTTTGAGTCGGTTTGAGCCGTTCAAAACCGGTTTGAGCCGGTCTGGTCGGTTTGAGTCGGTTTGAGCCAGTCAAAATCGATTGGAGACGGTCTGGCCTGGTTTGATCTGGTCAAAACCCGTTTGAGTCCGGTTTGAGCGGTGAAAACCGGTTTGAGATGTTCTGGTCGGTTTGAGCCAGTTTGAGCCGGTCTGGCCTGGTTTGAGTCTGGTTTGAGCCGGTGTGATACTGTTTGAGCCGGTCTGTTCCTGTTTGAGTCAGTTTGAGCCATTCAAAACCGGTGTGAGCCAGTCTAGTCAGTTTGAGTCCGGTTTCAGCGGTCAAAACCGGTTTGAGCCTGTTTGTTCGGTTTGAGTCCTTTTGAGCCAGTCAAAACAGGTTTGAGCCGGTCTGGTCGGTTTGAGTCCGGTTTGAGCCGGTCAAAACCGGTTTGAGCAGTCTGGCCTGGTTTGAGTCGGTTTGAGCGGTCAAAACCGGTTTGAGACGGTCTGGCCTTGTTTGAGTCCGGTTTGAGCAGGTCAAAACCGTTTTGAGCTGGTCTGGTCCGGATAAATACGGTCAATACCGGTTTGAGTCTGTTTGAGCCGGTCTGGCCTGGTTTGATTTGGTCAAAACCCGTTTGAGTCCGGTTTGATCTGGTCAAAACCGGTTTGAGCCGGTCTGGCCTGGATTGATCCGGTTTGAGCCGGTCTGTTCCTGTTTGAGTCAGTTTGAGCCAGTCAAAACCGGTTTCAGCCGGTCTGGTTCGGTTTGAGCCGGTCTGGTCGGTTTGAGCCTGTCAAAACCGATTGAAACCGGTCTGGGCTGGTTTGAGTCGGTTTCAGCCAGTCAAAACCGGTTTGAGCCGGTCTGGCCTGGTTTGATCTGGTCAAAACCCGTATGAGACGGTTTGAGCGGTGAAAACCGGTTTGAGATGTTCTGGTCGGTTTGAGCCAGTTTGAGCCGTCTGGTCTGGCTTGAGCCGGTTTGAGCTGGTGTGTTACTGTTTGAGCCGGTGTGTTCCTGTTTGAGTCAGTTTGAGCCATTCAAAACCGGTGTGAGCCAGTCTAGTCCAGTTTGAGTCCGGTTTGAGCTGGTCAAAACCGGTTTGAGCCTGTTTGTTCCGGTTTGAGTCCTTTTGAGCCAGTCAAAACAGGTTTGAGCCGGTCTGGTCGGTTTGAGTCGGTTTGAGCGGTCAAAACCGGTTTGAGCCGTTCTGGTCTGGTTTGAGCCGGTCTGGCCTGGTTTGAGTCCGGTTTGAGCAGGTCAAAACCGTTTTGAGCTGATCTGGTCCGGATAAATACGGTCAATACCGGTTTGAGTCTGTTTGAGCCGGTCAAAACCGGTTTGAGCCGGTCTGGTCGGGTTTGAGTCCAGTTTGAGCCGGTCAAAATTGGTTTGAGCCGGTCTGGCCTGGTTTGATTTGGTCAAAACCCGTTTGAGTCGGTTTGAGCTGGTCAAAACCGGTTTGAGCAGTCTGGCCTGGATTGATCCGGTTTGAGCCGGTTTGAGCCGGTCAAAACCGGTTTGAGTCTGGTTTGAGCCAGTCAAAACCGGTTTCAGCCGGTCTGGTTCGGTTTGAGCCGGTCTGGTCGGTTTGAGCCTGTCAAAACCGGTTTGAGCCGGTCTGGTCTGGTTTGAGTCGGTTTCAGCCAGTCAAAACCGGTTTGAGCCGGTCTGGCCTGGTTTGATCTGGTCAAAACCCGTATGAGACGGTTTGAGCTGGTGAAAACCGGTTTGAGATGTTCTGGTCGGTTTGAGCCGGTTTGAGCCATTCTGGTCTGGTGTGAGCCGGTTTGAGCTGGTCTGTTCCTGTTTGAGCTGGTCTGTTCCTGTTTGAGTCCGGTTTGAGCCGTTCAAAACCGGTTTGAGCCGGTCTGTTCTGGTTTGAGTCCGGTTTGAGCCAGTCAAAATCGATTGGAGACGGTCTGGCCTGGTTTGATCTGGTCAAAACCCTTATGAGTACAGTTTGAGCCGGTGAAAACCGGTTTGAGATGTTCTGGTCCGGTTTGAGTCCGGTTTGAGCGGTCTGGTCTGGCTTGAGCCGATTTGAGCTGGTCTGTTACTGTTTGAGCCGGTCTGTTCCTGTTTGAGTCCAGTTTGAGCCATTCAAAACCGGTGTGAGCCGGTCTAGTCAAGTTTGAGTCCGGTTTCAGCCGGTCAAAACCGGTTTGAGCCTGTTTGTTCGGTTTGAGTCCTTTTGAGCCAGTCAAAACAGGTTTGAGCCGGTCTGGTCCGGTTTGAGTCCGGTTTGAGCCAGTCAAAACCGGTTTGAGCGGTCTGGCCTGGTTTGAGTCTGGTTTGAGCATGTCAAAACCGTTTTGAGCTGATCTGGTCCGGATAAATACGGTCAAAACTGGTTTGAGTCTGTTTGAGCGGTCAAAACCGGTTTGAGCCGGTCTGGTCGGGTTTGAGTCCAGTTTGATCAGGTCAAAATTGGTTTGAGCCAGTCTGGCCTGGTTTGATTTGGTCAAAACCCGTTTGAGTCCGGTTTGAGCTGGTCAAAACCGGTTTGAACCGGTCTGGCCTGGATTGATCCTGTTTGAGCCGGTCCGGTCATGTTTTAGTCCGGTTTGAGCCAGTCAAAACAGGTTTCAGAGGGTCTGGTTCGGTTTGAGCGGTCTGGTCCGGTTTGAGCCTGTCAAAACCGATTGAAACAGGTCTGGGCGGTTTGAGTCGGTTTCAGCCAGTCAAAACCGGTTTGAGCCGGTCTGGCCTGGTTTGATCTGGTCAAAACCCGTATGAGACCGGTTTGAGCTGGTGAAAACCGGTTTGAGATGTTCTGGTCGGTTTGAGCCAGTTTGAGCCGGTCTGGTCTGGCTTGAGCCGGTTTGAGCTGGTCTGTTACTGTTTGAGCCGGTCTGTTCCTGTTTGAGTCAGTTTGAGCCATTCAAAACCGGTGTGAGCCGGTCTAGTCGGTTTGAGTCGGTTTGAGCCGGTCAAAACCGTTTGAGCCTGTTTGTTCGGTTTGAGTCCTTTTGAGCCAGTCAAAACAGGTTTGAGCCGGTCTGGTCCGGTTTGAGTCGGTTTGAGCCGGTCAAAACCGGTTTGAGACGGTCTGGCCTTGTTTGAGTCCGGTTTGAGCTGGTCAAAACCGGTTTGAGCTGGTCTGGTCCGGATAAATACGGTCAATACCGGTTTGAGTCTGTTTGAGCCCGTCAAAACCGGTTTGAGCCGGTCTGGTCGGCTTTGAGTCCAGTTTGAGCCGGTCAAAATTGGTTTGAGCCGGTCTGGCCTGGTTTGATTTGGTCAAAACCCGTTTGAGTCCGGTTTGAGCTGGTCAAAACCGGTTTGAGCCGGTCTGGAATGGATTGATCCGGTTTGAGCCGGTCTGTTCCTGTTTGAGTCAGTTTGAGCCAGTCAAAACAGGTTTCCGCCCGTCTGGTTCGGTTTGAGCGGTCTGGTCGGTTTGAGCCTGTCAAAACCGATTGAAACCGGTCTGGGCTGGTTTGAGTCCGGTTTCAGCCAGTCAAAACCGGTTTGAGCCGGTCTGGCCTGGTTTGATCTGGTCAAAACCCGTATGAGACCGGTTTGAGCTGGTGAAAACCGGTTTGAGATGTTCTGGTCCGGTTTGAGCCAGTTTGAGCCATTCTGGTCTGGTGTGAGCGGTTTGAGCTGGTCTGTTCCTGTTTGAGCGGTCTGTTCCTGTTTGAGTCCGGTTTGAGCCGTTCAAAACCGGTTTGAGCCGGTCTAGTCCGGTTTGAGTCGGTTTGAGCCAGTCAAAATCGATTGGAGACGGTCTGGCCTGGTTTGATCTGGTCAAAACCCGTTTGAGTCCGGTTTGAGCGGTGAAAACCGGTTTGAGATGTTCTGGTCGGTTTGAGCCAGTTTGAGCCGTTCTGGTCTGGTTTGAGTCGGTTTGAGCCGGTGTGATACTGTTTGAGCGGTCTGTTCCTGTTTGAGTCCAGTTTGAGCCATTCAAAACCGGTGTGAGCCAGTCTAGTCCGGTTTGAGTCAGGTTTCAGCCGGTCAAAACCGGTTTGAGCCTGTTTGTTCCGGTTTGAGTCCTTTTTGAGCCAGTCAAAACAGGTTTGAGCCGGTCTGGTCCGGTTTGAGTCTGGTTTGAGCCGGTCAAAACCGGTTTGAGCAGTCTGGCCTGGTTTGAGTCTGGTTTGAACAGGTCAAAACCGTTTTGAGCTGATCTGGTCCGGATAAATACGGTCAAAAGCGGTTTGAGTCTGTTTGAGCCGGTCAAAACCGGTTTGAGCCGGTCTGGTCGGGTTTGAGTCCAGTTTGAGCCGGTCAAAATTGGTTTGAGCCAGTCTGGCCTGGTTTGATTTGGTCAAAACACGTTTGAGTCCGGTTTGAGCTGGTCAAAACCGGTTTGAGCCGGTCTGGCCTGGTTTGAGTCTGGTTTGAGCAGGTCAAAACCGTTTTGAGCTGATCTGGTCCGGATAAATCTGGTCAAAACCCGTTTGAGTCGGTTTGAGCCGGTTTGAGCCGGTCAAAACCGGTTTGAGCCGGTCTGGTCGGGTTTGAGTCCAGTTTGATCCGGTCAAAATTGGTTTGAGCGGTCTGGCCTGGTTTGATTTGGTCAAAACCCGTTTGAGTCGGTTTGAGCCAGTCAAAACAGGTTTGAGCCGGTCTGGCCTGGATTGATCCTGTTTGAGCCGGTCGGTCATGTTTTAGTCCGGTTTGAGCCATTCAAAACCGGTTTCAGAGGGTCTGGTTCGGTTTGAGCCGGTCTGGTCGGTTTGAGCCTGTCAAAACCGATTGAAACCGGTCTGGGCTGGTTTGAGTCCGTTTCAGCCAGTCAAAACCGGTTTGAGCCGGTCTGGCCTGGTTTGATCTGGTCAAAACCCGTATGAGACGGTTTGAGCGGTGAAAACCGGTTTGAGATGTTCTGGTCCGGTTTGAGCCAGTTTGAGCCGTTCTGGTCTGGTGTGAGCCGGTTTGAGCTGGTCTGTTCCTGTTTGAGACGGTCTGTTCCTGTTTGAGTCCGGTTTGAGCCGTTCAAAACCGGTTTGAGCCGGTCTAGTCCGGTTTGAGTCCGGTTTGAGCCAGTCAAAATCGATTGAGACGGTCTGGCCTGGTTTGATCTGGTCAAAACCCGTTTGAGTCCGGTTTGAGCTGGTGAAAACCGGTTTGAGATGTTCTGGTCCGGTTTGAGCCAGTTTGAGCCGTTCTGGTCTGGCTTGAGCCGGTTTGAGCTGGTGTGATACTGTTTGAGCCGGTGTGTTCCTGTTTGAGTCCAGTTTGAGCCATTCAAAACCGGTGTGAGCCAGTCTAGTCCGGTTTGAGTCCGGTTTCAGCCGGTCAAAACCGGTTTGAGCCTGTTTGTTCCGGTTTGAGTCCTTTTTGAGCCAGTCAAAACAGGTTTGAGCCGGTCTGGTCCGGTTTGAGTCCGGTTTGAGCCAGTCAAAACCGGTTTGAGCCAGTCTGGCATGGTTTGAGTCTGGTTTGAGCAGGTCAAAACCGTTTTGAGCTGATCTGGTCCGGATAAATACGGTCAAAACTGGTTTGAGTCTGTTTGAGCCGGTCAAAACCGGTTTGAGCCGGTCTGTTCCTGTTTGAGTCCAGTTTGATCCGGTCAAAATTGGTTTGAGCGGTCTGGCCTGGTTTGACTTGGTCAAAACCCGTTTGAGTCGGTTTGAGCTGGTCAAAACCGGTTTGAGCAGTCTGGCCTGGATTGATCCGGTTTGAGCCGGTCTAGTCCAGTTTGAGTCCGGTTTGATCTGGTCAAAACCCGTTTGAGTCCGTTTGAGCCGGTCTGGCCTGGTTTGATCTGGTCAAAACCCGTATGAGACCGGTTTGAGCCAGTCAAAACGGTTTGAGATGTTCTGGTCGGTTTGAGCCGGTTTGAGCCGTTCTGGTCTGGTGTGAGCGGTTTGAGCTGGTCTGTTCCTGTTTGAGCCGGTCTGTTCCTGTTTGAGTCCGGTTTGAGCCGTTCAAAACCGGTTTGAGCCGGTCTAGTCCGGTTTGAGTCGGTTTGAGCCAGTCAAAATCGATTGAGCGGTCTGGCCTGGTTTGATCTGGTCAAAACCCGTTTGAGTCGGTTTGAGCCAGTCAAAACGGTTTGAGATGTTCTGGTCGGTTTGAGCCAGTTTGAGCCGTTCTGGTCTGGTTTGAGCCAGTCAAAACCGGTTTGAGTCTGGTTTGAGCCGGTGTGATACTGTTTGAGCGGTCTGTTCCTGTTTGAGTCAGTTTGAGCCATTCAAAACCGGTGTGAGCCAGTCTAGTCCAGTTTGAGTCGGTTTCAGCGGTCAAAACCGGTTTGAGCCTGTTTGTTCGGTTTGAGTCCTTTTGAGCCAGTCAAAACAGGTTTGAGCCGGTCTGGTCCGGTTTGAGTCCGGTTTGAGCCGGTCAAAACCGGTTTGAGCCTCTCTGTCCTGGTTTGAGTCCGGTTTGAGCAGGTCAAAACCGTTTTGAGCTGATCTGGTCCGGATAAATACGGTCAATACCGGTTTGAGTCTGTTTGAGCCGGTCAAAACCGGTTTGAGCCGGTCTGGTCGGTTTGAGTCCAGTTTGAGCCGGTCAAAATTGGTTTGAGCCGGTCTGGCCTGGTTTGACTTGGTCAAAACCCGTTTGAGTCCGGTTTGAGCTGGTCAAAACCGGTTTGAGCCGGTCTGGCCTGGATTGATCCGGTTTGAGCCGGTCCGGTCATGTTTTAGTCCGGTTTGAGCCAGTCAAAACCGGTTTGAGCCGGTCTGGTCTGGTTTGAGCCGGTCTGGTCTGGTTTGAGCATGTCAAAACCGTTTGAGCCTGTCAAAACCGATTGAAACCGGTCTGGGCGGTTTGAGTCCGGTTTCAGCCAGTCAAAACAGGTTTGAGCCGGTCTGGCCTGGTTTGATCTGGTCAAAACCCGTATGAGACCGGTTTGAGCCGGTGAAAACCGGTTTGAGATGTTCTGGTCGGTTTGAGCCGGTTTGAGCCGTTCTGGTCTGGTGTGAGCGGTTTGAGCTGGTCTGTTCCTGTTTGAGTCCGGTTTGAGCCTCTCTGTCCTGGTTTGAGTCCGGTTTGAACCGTTCAAAACCGGTTTGAGCCGGTCTGGTCTGGTTTGAGTCGGTTTGAGCCAGTCAAAATCGATTGGAGCGGTCTGGCCTGGTTTGATCTGGTCAAAACACTTATGAGTATGGTTTGAGCCGGTGAAAACCGGTTTGAGATGTTCTGGTCGGTTTGAGCCAGTTTGAGCCGGTCTGGTCTGGCTTGAGCCGATTTGAGCTGGTCTGTTACTGTTTGAGCGGTCTGTTCCTGTTTGAGTCCAGTTTGAGCCATTCAAAACCGGTGTGAGCCGGTCTAGTCCGGTTTGAGTCCGGTTTCAGCCGGTCAAAACCGTTTGAGCCTGTTTGTTCTGGTTTGAGTCCTTTTGAGCCAGTCAAAACAGGTTTGAGCGGTCTGGTCCGGTTTGAGTCGGTTTGAGCCGGTCAAAACCGGTTTGAGACGGTCTGGCCTTGTTTGAGTCCGGTTTGAGCTGGTCAAAACCGGTTTGAGCTGGTCTGGTCCGGATAAATACGGTCAATACCGGTTTGAGTCTGTTTGAGCCGTCAAAACCGGTTTGAGCCGGTCTGGTCGGGTTTGAGTCCAGTTTGAGCGGTCAAAACCGGTTTGAGCTGGTCTGGCCTGGTTTGATTTGGTCAAAACCCGTTTGAGTCCGGTTTGATCTGGTCAAAACCGGTTTGAGCCGGTCTGGAATGGATTGATCCGGTTTGAGCCGGTCCGGTCATGTTTTAGTCCAGTTTGAGCCAGTCAAAACAGGTTTGAGCCGGTCTGGTCGGTTTGAGCGGTCTGGTCGGTTTGAGCCTGTCAAAACCGGTTTGAGCCGGTCTGGTCTGGTTTGAGTCGGTTTCAGCCAGTCAAAACCGGTTTGAGCGGTCTGGCCTGGTTTGATCTGGTCAAAACCCGTATGAGACCGGTTTGAGCGGTGAAAACCGGTTTGAGATGTTCTGGTCTGGTTTGAGCCAGTTTGAGCCGTCTGGTCTGGCTTGAGCGGTTTGAGCTGGTGTGATACTGTTTGAGCCGGTGTGTTCCTGTTTGAGTCCAGTTTGAGCCATTCAAAACCGGTGTGAGCCAGTCTAGTCCAGTTTGAGTCGGTTTCAGCGGTCAAAACCGGTTTGAGCCTGTTTGTTCGGTTTGAGTCCTTTTGAGCCAGTCAAAACAGGTTTGAGCCGGTCTGGTCTGGTTTGAGTCGGTTTGAGCCAGTCAAAACGGTTTGAGCCGGTGTGGCCTGGTTTGAGTCGGTTTGAGCAGGTCAAAACCGTTTTGAGCTGATCTGGTCCGGATAAATCTGGTCAAAACCGGTTTGAGTCTGTTTGAGCCGGTCAAAACCGGTTTGAGCCGGTCTGGTCGGTTTGAGTCAGTTTGAGCCGGTCAAAATTGGTTTGAGCGGTCTGGCCTGGTTTGATTTGGTCAAAACCCGTTTGAGTCGGTTTGAGCTGGTCAAAACCGGTTTGAGCAGTCTGGCCTGGATTGATCCGGTTTGAGCCAGTTCAGTCATGTTTTAGTCTGGTTTGAGCCAGTCAAAACCGGTTTCAGCCGGTCTGGTTCGGTTTGAGCGGTCTGGTCCGGTTTGAGCCTGTCAAAACCGATTGAAACGGTCTGGGCGGTTTGAGTCGGTTTCAGCCGGTCAAAACCGGTTTGAGCCGGTCTGGCCTGGTTTGATCTGGTCAAAACCCGTATGAGACCGGTTTGAGCCGGTGAAAACCGGTTTGAGATGTTCTGGTCCGGTTTGAGCCGGTTTGAGCCGTTCTGGTCTGGTGTGAGCCGGTTTGAGCTGGTCTGTTCCTGTTTGAGCCAGTCTGTTCCTGTTTGAGTCCGGTTTGAACCGTTCAAAACCGGTTTGAGCCGGTCTGGTCTGGTTTGAGTCCGGTTTGAGCCAGTCAAAATCGATTGGAGACGGTCTGGCCTGGTTTGATCGGGTCAAAACCCGTATGACTACGGTTTGAGTCTGTTCCTGTTTGAGCCGATCTGTTCCTGTTTGAGTCCGGTTTGAACCGTTCAAAACAGGTTTGAGACGGTCTGGTCCGGTTTGAGTCCGGTTTGAGCCAGTCAAAATCGAATGAAGAGGGTCTGGCGTGGTTTGATCTGGTCAAAACCCGTATGAGTATGGTTTGAGCTGGTGAAAACCGGTTTGAGATGTTCTGGTCCTGTTTGAGCCGGTTTGAGCCGTTCTGGTCTGGTTTGAGCCGTTCTGGTCTGTTGTGAGCCGGTATGAGATGGTCTGTTCCTGTTTGAGTCCGGTTTGAGCCGTTTAAAACCGGTTTGAGCCGGTCTGGTCCGGTTTGAGTCCGGTTTGAGCCAGTCAAAATCGATTGGAGACGGTCTGGCCTGGTTTGATCTGGTCAAAACTCGTATAAGACCGGTTTGAGCCGGTGAAAACCGGTTTGAGATGTTCTGATCCGGTTTGAGCCAGTTTGAGCCGGTCTGGTCTGGCTTGAGCAGGTTTGAGCCGGTCTGTTACTGTTTGAGCCGGTCTGTTCCTGTTTGAGTCCAGTTTGAGCCATTCAAAACCGGTGTGAGCCGGTCTAGTCCGGTTTGAGTCCGGTTTCAGCCGGTCAAAACCGGTTTGAGCCTGTTTGTTCTGGTTTGAGTCCTTTTTGAGCCAGTCAAAACAGGTTTGAGCCGGTCTGGTCTGGTTTGAGTCCACTTTGAGCCGGTCAAAACCGGTTTGAGCCGGTGTGGCCTGGTTTGAGTCCGGTTTGAGCAGGTCAAAACCGTTTTGAGCTGGTCTGGTCCGGATAAATACGGTCAAAACAGGTTTGAGTCTGTTTGAGCCGGTCAAAACCGGTTTGAGCCAGTCTGGTCGGGTTTGAGTCCAGTTTGAGCCGGTCAAAATTGGTTTGAGCCGGTCTGGCCTGGTTTGATCTGGTCAAAACCCGTATAAGACCGGTTTGAGCCGGTGAAAACCGGTTTGAGATGTTCTGTTCCGGTTTGAGCCCGTTTGAGGCGTTCTGGTCTGGTTTGAGTCCGGTTTGAGTCTGGTTTGAGCCGTTCTGGTCTGTTGTGAGCCGGTATGAGCTGGTCTGTTCCTGTTTGAGTCAGTTTGAGCCAGTCAAAACCGGTTTGAGCCAGTCTAGTCCGGTTTGAGTCGGTTTCAGCCGGTCAAAACCGGTTTGAGCCTGTTTGTTCGGTTTGAGTCCTTTTGAGTCAGTCAAAACAGGTTTGAGCCAGTCTGGTCGGTTTGAGTCGGTTTGAGCGGTCAAAACCGGTTTGATCCGCTCTGCCCTGGTTTGAGTCTGGTTTGAGCAGGTCAAAACCGTTTTGAGCTGATCTGGTCCAGATAAATACGGTCAAAACCTGTTTGAGTCTGTTTGAGCTGATCAAAACCGGTTTGAGCCAGTCTGGTCGGGTTTGAGTCCAGTTTGAGCCGGTCAAAATTGGTTTCAGCCGGTCTGGCCTGGTTTGATTTGGTCAAAACCCTTTGGAGTCCGGTTTGAGCTGGTCAAAACCGGTTTGAGCCGGTCTGGCCTGGATTGATCCGGTTTGAGCCGGTCTGGTCATGTTTTAGTCCGGCTTGAGACAGTCAAAACCGGTTTCAGCCGGTCTGGTTCGGTTTCAGCCGGTCCGGTCCGGTTTAAGCCTGTCAAAATCGATTGAAACCGGTCTGGGCCGGTTTGAGTCCGGTTTCAGCCAGTCAAAACCGGTTTGAGCCGGTCTGGCCTGGTTTGATGTGGTCAAAACCCGTATAAGACCGGTTTGAGCTGGTGAAAACCGGTTTGAGATGTTCTGGTCCGGTTTGAGCCGGTTTGAGGCGTTCTGGTCTGGTGTGAGCCGGTTTGAGCTGGTCTGTTCCTGTTTGAGCCGGTCTGTTCCTGTTTGAGTCCGGTTTGAGCCGTTCAAAACCGGTTTGAGCCGGTCTAGTCTGGTTTGAGTCCGGTTTGAGCCAGTCAAAATCGATTGGAGACGGTCTGGCCTGGTTTGATCTGGTCAAAACCCGTATGAGACCGGTTTGAGCCGGTGAAAACCGGTTTGAGATGTTCTGGTCCGGTTTGAGCCAGTTTGAGCCGGTCTGGTCTGGCTTGAGCCGCTTTGAGCTGGTCTCTTCCTGTTTGAGCCGGTCTGTTCCTGTTTGAGTCCGGTTTGAGCCGTTCAAAATCGGTTTGAGCCGGTGTAGTCCGGTTTGAGTCCGCTTTGAGCCAGTCAAAATCGATTGGAGATGGTCAGGCCTGGTTTGATCTGGTCAAAACCCGTATGAGTACGGTTTGAGCCGGTGGAAATCGGTTTGAGATGTTCTGGTCGGTTTGAGCCGGTTTGAGCCGGTCTGGTCTGGTGTGAGCCGGTTTGAGCGGTCTGGTCCGGTTTGAGCCGGTTTGAGCGGTCTGTTCCTGTTTGAGCCAGTCTAGTCGGTTTGAGCCGTTCAAAACCGGTTTGAGCCGGTCTAGTCGGTTTGAGTCCGGTTTGAGCCAGTCAAAATCGATTGAGCGGTCTGGCCTGGTTTGATCTGGTCAAAACCCGTATGAGTACGGTTTGAGCCGGTGAAAACCGGTTTGAGCCGGTCTGGTCGGGTTTGAGTCAGTTTTAGCCGGTCTGGTCTGGCTTGAGCTGGTGTGATCCGGTCTGTTACTGTTTGAGCCGGTCTGTTCCTGTTTGAGTCCACTTTGAGCCATTCAAAACCGGTGTGAGCCGGTCTAGTCCAGTTTGAGTCCGGTTTCAGCTGGTGAAAACCGGTTTGAGCCTGTTTGTTCCGGTTTGAGTCCTTTTTGAGCCAGTCAAAACAGGTTTGAGCCGGTTTGGTCCAGTTTGAGTCCAGTTTGAGCCAGTCAAACCCGGTTTGAGCCGGTCTGGCCTGGTTTGAGTCTGGTTTGAGCAGGTCAAAACCGTTTTGAGCTGATCTGGTCCGGATAAATACGGTCAAAACCGGTTTGAGTCTGTTTGAGCCTGTCAAAACCGGTTTGAGCCGGTCTGGTCGGGTTTGAGTCAGTTTGAGCCAGTCAAAATTGGTTTGAGCGGTCTGGCCTGGTTTGATTTGGTCAAAACCCGTTTGAGTCCGGTTTCAGCTTGTGAAAACCGGTTTGAGATATTCTGGTCGGTTTGAGCCAGTTTCAGCCTGTCTGGTCTGGCTTGAGCCGGTTTGAGCCGGTCTGTTACTGTTTGAGCCGGTCTCTTCCTGTTTGAGTCAGTTTGAGCCATTCAAAACCGGTGTGAGCCAGTCTAGTCGGTTTGAGTCCGGTTTCAGCTGGTCAAAACCGGTTTGAGCCTGTTTGTTCGGTTTGAGTCCTTTTGAGCCAGTCAAAACATTTTTGAGTATGTCTGGTCGGTTTGAGTCTGGTTTGAGCCGGTCAAAACCGGTTTGTGACGGTCTAGTCCGGTTTGAGTCGGTTTGACCCAGTCAAAATCGATTGAGCGGTCTGGCCTGGTTTGATCTGGTCAAAACCCGTATGAGTCGGTTTGAGCGGTGAAAACCGGTTTGAGATGTTCTGGTCGGTTTGAGCCAGTTTGAGCCGGTCTGGTCTGGCTTGAGCGGTTTGAGCTGGTCTGTTCCTGTTTGAGCCGGTCTGTTCCTGTTTGAGTCCGGTTTGAGCCGTTCAAAACCGGTTTGAGCGGTCTAGTCGGTTTGAGTCGGTTTGAGCCAGTCAATATCGATTGGAGATGGTCTGACCTGGTTTGATCTGGTCAAAACCCTTATGAGTACAGTTTGAGCTGGTCAAAACCGGTTTGAGATGTTCTGGTCGGTTTGAGCCAGTTTCAGCCTGTCTGGTCTGGCTTGAGCCGGTTTGAGCCGGTCTGTTACTGTTTGAGCCGGTCTGTTCCTGTTTGAGTCAGTTTGAGCCATTCAAAACCGGTGTGAGCCGGTCTAGTCAGTTTGAGTCGGTTTCAGCCGGTCAAAACCGGTTTGAGCCTGTTTGTTCGGTTTGAGTCCTTTTGAGCCAGTCAAAACAGGTTTGAGCGGTCTGGTCGGTTTGAGTCGGTTTGAGCCAGTCAAAACCGGTTTGAGCCGGTCTAGTCGGTTTGAGTCGGTTTGAGCCAGTCAAAATCGATTGGAGCGGTCTGGCCTGGTCTGATCTGGTCAAAACCCGTATAAGACCAGTTTGAGCGGTGAAAACCGGTTTGAGATGTTCTGGTCGGTTTGAGCCAGTTTGAGCCAGTCTGGTCCGGTTTGAGCGGTTTGAGCCGGTCTGTTACTCTTTGAGCCAGTCTGGCCTGGTTTGAGTCGGTTTGAGCAGGTCAAAACGTTTTGAGCTGGTCTGGTCCGGATAAATACGGTCAAAACCGGTTTGAGTCTGTTTGAGACGGTCAAAACAGGTTTGAGCCGGTCTGGTCGGGTTTGAGTCCAGTTTGAGCCGGTCAAAATTGGTTTGAGCCGGTCTGGCCTGGTTTGATTTGGTCAAAACCCGTTTGAGTCCGGTTTGAGCTGGTCAAAACCGGTTTGAGCCGGTCTGGCCTGGATTGATCCGGTTTGAGCGGTCCAGTCATGTTTTAGTCGGTTTGAGCCAGTCCATACCGGTTTCACCGGTCTGGTTCGGTTTGAGCGGTCTGGTCCGGTTTGAGCCTGTCAAAACCGATTGAAATCGGTCTGGGCCGGTTTGAGTCTGGTTTCAGCCAGTCAAACCGGTTTGAGCCGGTCTGGCCTGGTTTGACCTGGTCAAAACCCGTATGAGACCGGTTTGAGCCGGTGAAAACCGGTTTGAGATGTTCTGGTCCGGTTTGAGCCAGTTTGAGCCGTTCTGGTCTGGCTTGAGCCGGTTTGAGCTGGTGTGATACTGTTTGAGCCGGTGTGTTCCTGTTTGAGTCCAGTTTGAGCCATTCAAAACCGGTGTGAGCCAGTCTAGTCCAGTTTGAGTCCGGTTTCAGCCGGTCAAAACCGGTTTGAGCCTGTTTGTTTTGGTTTGAGTCCTTTTTGAGCCAGTCAAAACAGGTTTGAGCCGGTCTGGTCCGGTTTGAGTCCGGTTTGAGCCAGTCAAAACCGGTTTGAGCCGGTCTGGCATGGTTTGAGTCTGGTTTGAGCAGGTCAAAAGCGTTTTGAGCTGATCTGGTCCGGATAAATACAGTCAAAACCGGTTTGAATATCTTTGAGCCGGTCAAAACCGGTTTGAGCCGGTCTGGTCGGGTTTGAGTCCAGTTTGATCCGGTCAAAATAGGTTTGAGCCGGTCTGGCCTGGTTTGACTTGGTCAAAACCCGTTTGAGTCCGGTTTGAGCTGGTCAAAACCGGTTTGAGCCGGTCTGGCCAGGATGGATCCGGTTTGAGCCGGTCCAGTCATGTTTTAGTCCGGTTTGAGCCAGTCAAAACCGGTTTCCGCGCGTCTGGTTCGGTTTGAGCCGGTCTGGTCGGTTTGAGCCTGTCAAAACCGATTGAAACAGGTCTGGGCGGTTTGAGTCCGGTTTCAGCCAGTCAAAACCGGTTTGAGCCGGTCTGGCCTGGTTTGATCTGGTCAAAACCCGTATGAGACCGGTTTGAGCCGGTGAAAACCGGTTTGAGATGTTCTGGTCGGTTTGAGCCGGTTTGAGCCGTTCTGGTCTGGTGTGAGCCGGTTTGAGCCGGTCTGGTTCGGTTTGAGCCGGTCTGTTCCTGTTTGAGTCCGGTTTGAACCGTTCAAAACCGGTTTGAGCTGGTCTAGTCAGTTTGAGTCCAGTTTCAGTCGGTCAAAACCAGTTTGAGCCTGTTTGTTCGGTTTGAGTCCTTTTGAGCCAGTCAAAACAGGTTTGAGCCGGTCTGGTCGGTTTGAGTCGGTTTGAGCCGGTCAGAACCGGTTTGAGCCGGTCTGGCCTGGTTTGAGTCTGGTTTGAGCAGGTCATAACCGTTTTGAACTGATCTGGTCCGGATAAATACGGTCAAATCCGGTTTGAGTATGTTTGAGCCGGTCAAAACCTGTTTGAGCCGGTCTGGTCAGGTTTGAATCCAGTTTGATCCGGTCAAAATTGGTTTGAGCCGGTGTGGCCTGGTTTGATTTTGTCAAAACCCGTTTGAGTCCGGTTTGAGCTGGTCAAAACCGGTTTGAGCCGGTCTGGCCTGGATTGATCTGGTTTGAGCCGGTCCGGTCATGTTTTAGTCCGGTTTGAGCCAGTCAAAACCGGTTTCAGCGGTCTGGTTCGGTTTGAGCCGGTCTGGTCGGTTTGAGCCTGTCAAAACCGATTGAAACCGGTCTGGGCCGGTTTGAGTCCGGTTTCAGCCAGTCAAAACCGGTTTGAGCCGGTCTGGCCTGGTTTGATCTGGTCAAAACCCGTATGAGTACGGTTTGAGCCGGTGAAAATCGGTTTGAGATGTTCTGGTCCGGTTTGAGCTGGTTTGAGCCGGTCTGGTCTGTTGTGAGCCGATTTGAGCTTGTCTGTTCCTGTTTGAGCGGTCTGTTCCTGTTTGAGTCGGTTTGAGCCGTTCAAAACCGGTTTGAGCCGGTCTAGTCCGGTTTGAGTCCGGTTTGAGCCAGTCAAAATCGATTGGAGACGGTCTGGCCTGCTTTGATCTGGTCAAAACCCGTATGAGTACGGTTTGAGCCGGTGAAAGCCGGTTTGAGATGTTCTGGTCAGGTTTGAGGCAGTTTTAGCCGGTCTGGTCTGGCTTGAGCTGGTGTGATCCGGTCTGTTACTGTTTGAGCCGGTCTGTTCCTGTTTGAGTCCACTTTGAGCCATTCAAAACCGGTGTGAGCCGGTCTAGTCAGTTTGAGTCGGTTTCAGCTGGTCAAAACCGGTTTGAGCCTGTTTGTTCGGTTTGAGTCCTTTTGAGCCAGTCAAAACAGGTTTGAGCCGGTTTGGTCCGGTTTGAGTCCGGTTTGAGCCAGTCAAAACCGGTTTGAGCCGGTCTGGCCTGGTTTGAGTCCGGTTTGAGCTGGTCAAAACCGGTTTGAGCAGGTCAAAACCGTTTTGAGCTGATCTGGTCCGGATAAATCTGGTCAAAACCGGTTTGAGTCTGTTTGAGCCTGTCAAAACCGGTTTGAGCGGTCTGGTCGGTTTGAGTCAGTTTGATCCGGTCAAAATTGGTTTGAGCGGTCTGGCCTGGTTTGATTTGGTCAAAACCCGTTTGAGTCCGGTTTCAGCTTGTGAAAACCGGTTTGAGATGTTCTGGTCGGTTTGAGCCAGTTTCAGCCTGTCTGGTCTGGCTTGAGCGGTTTGAGCCGGTCTGTTACTGTTTGAGCCGGTCTCTTCCTGTTTGAGTCCAGTTTGAGCCATTCAAAACCGGTGTGAGCCAGTCTAGTCGGTTTGAGTCCGGTTTCAGCTGGTCAAAACCGGTTTGAGCCTGTTTGTTCGGTTTGAGTCCTTTTGAGCCAGTCAAAACATTTTTGAGTATGTCTGGTCCGGTTTGAGTCTGGTTTGAGCGGTCAAAACCGGTTTGTGACGGTCTAGTCCGGTTTGAGCGGTCTAGTCCGGTTTGAGTCGGTTTGACCCAGTCAAAATCGATTGAGCGGTCTGGCCTGGTTTGATCTGGTCAAAACCCGTATGAGTCGGTTTGAGCCGGTGAAAACCGGTTTGAGATGTTCTGGTCGGTTTGAGCCAGTTTGAGCCATTCTGGTCTGGTGTGAGCCGGTTTGAGCTGGTCTGTTCCTGTTTGAGCGGTCTGTTCCTGTTTGAGTCCGGTTTGAGCCGTTCAAAACCGGTTTGAGCCGGTCTAGTCCGGTTTGTGTCCGGTTTGAGCCAGTCAATATCGATTGGAGACGGTCTGACCTGGTTTGATCTGGTCAAAACCCGTATGAGTACGGTTTGAGCTGGTCAAAACCGGTTTGAGATGTTCTGGTCCGGTTTGAGCCAGTTTGAGCCGTTCTGGTCTGGTTTGAGTCGGTTTGAGCCGGTCTGTTACTGTTTGAGCCGGTCTGTTCCTGTTTGAGTCAGTTTGAGCCATTCAAAACCGGTGTGAGCCGGTCTAGTCAGTTTGAGTCGGTTTGAGCCGGTGAAAACCGGTTTGAGCCTGTTTGTTCGGTTTGAGTCCTTTTTGAGCCAGTCAAAACAGGTTTGAGCCGGTTTGGTCCGGTTTGCGTCCGGTTTGAGCCAGTCAAAACCGGTTTGAGCCGGTCTAGTCCGGTTTGAGTCCGGTTTGAGCCAGTCAAAATCGATTGGAGACGGTCTGGCCTGGTCTGATCTGGTCAAAACCCGTATAAGACCAGTTTGAGCCGGTGAAAACCGGTTTGAGATGTTCTGGTCCGGTTTGAGCCAGTTTGAGCCCGTCTGGTCCGGTTTGAGCCGGTTTGAGCCGGTCTGTTACTCTTTGAGCCAGTCTGGCCTGATTTGAGTCCGGTTTGAGCAGGTCAAAAACGTTTTGAGCTGGTCTGGTCCGGATAAATACGGTCAAAACCGGTTTGAGTCTGTTTGAGACGGTCAAAACAGGTTTGAGCCGGTCTGGTCGGGTTTGAGTCCAGTTTGAGCCGGTCAAAATTGGTTTGAGCCGGTCTGGCCTGGTTTGATTTGGTCAAAACCCGTTTGAGTCCGGTTTGAGCTGGTCAAAACCGGTTTGAGCCGGTCTGGCCTGGATTGATCCGGTTTGAGCCAGTCAAAATCGATTGGAGACGGTCTGGCCTGCTTTGATCTGGTCAAAACCCGTATGAGTACGGTTTGAGCCGGTGAAAGCCGGTTTGAGATGTTCTGGTCAGGTTTGAGGCAGTTTTAGCCGGTCTGGTCTGGCTTGAGCTGGTGTGATCCGGTCTGTTACTGTTTGAGCCGGTCTTTTCCTGTTTGAGTCCACTTTGAGCCATTCAAAACCGGTGTGAGCCGGTCTAGTCCAGTTTGAGTCCGGTTTCAGCTGGTGAAAACCGGTTTGAGCCTGTTTGTTCCGGTTTGAGTCCTTTTGAGCCAGTCAAAACAGGTTTGAGCCGGTTTGGTCCAGTTTGAGTCCGGTTTGAGCCAGTCAAAACCGGTTTGAGCGGTCTGGCCTGGTTTGAGTCTGGTTTGAGCAGGTCAAAACCGTTTTGAGCTGATCTGGTCCGGATAAATACGGTCAAAACCGGTTTGAGTCTGTTTGAGCCTGTCAAAACCGGTTTGAGCCGGTCTGGTCGGGTTTGAGTCCAGTTTGATCCGGTCAAAATTGGTTTGAGCCGGTCTGGCCTGGTTTGATTTGGTCAAAACCCGTTTGAGTCCGGTTTCAGCTTGTGAAAACCGGTTTGAGATGTTCTGGTCCGGTTTGAGCCAGTTTCAGCCTGTCTGGTCTGGCTTGAGCCGGTTTGAGCCGGTCTGTTACTGTTTGAGCCGGTCTCTTCCTGTTTGAGTCCAGTTTGAGCCATTCAAAACCGGTGTGAGCCAGTCTAGTCCGGTTTGAGTCCGGTTTCAGCTGGTCAAAACCGGTTTGCGCCCGTTTGTTCCGGTTTGAGTCCTTTTTGAGCCAGTCAAAACAGGTTTGAGCCGGTTTGGTCCGGTTTGCGTCCGGTTTGAGCCAGTCAAAACCGGTTTGAGCAGGTCTAGTCATGTTTTAGTCCGGTTTGAGCCAGTCAAAACCGGTTTCAGCCGTTCTGGATCGGTTTTAGCCGGTCTGGTCGGTTTGAGCCTGTCAAAACTGATTGAAACAGGTCTGGGCCGGTTTGAGTCCGGTTTCAGCCAGTCAAAACCGGTTTGAGCCGGTCTGGTCTGGTTTGATCTGGTCAAAACCCGTATGAGACCGGTTTGAGCCAGTGAAAACCGGTTTGAGATGTTCTGGTCCGGTTTGAGCCGGTTTGAGCCGTTCTGGTCTGGTGTGAGCCGGTTTGAGCTGGTCTGTTCCTGTTTGAGCCGGTCTGTTCCTGTTTGAGTCCGGTTTGAACCGTTCAAAACCGGTTTGAGCTGGTCTAGTCCAGTTTGAGTCCAGTTTCAATCGGTCAAAACCAGTTTGAGCCTGTTTGTTCCGGTTTGAGTCCTTTTTGAGCCAGTCAAAACAGGTTTGAGCCGGTCTGGTCCGGTTTGAGTCCGGTTTGAGCCGGTCAGAACCGGTTTGAGCCGGTCTGGCCTGGTTTGAGTCTGGTTTGAGCAGGTCATAACCGTTTTGAACTGATCTTGTCCGGATAAATACGGTCAAAACAGGTTTGATTCCGTTTGAGCCGGTCAAAACCTGTTTGAGCCGGTCTGGTCGGGTTTGAGTCCAGTTTGATCCGGTCAAAATTGGTTTGAGCCGGTGTGGCCTGGTTTGATTTTGTCAAAACCCGTTTGAGTCCGGTTTGAGCTGGTCAAAACCGGTTTGAGCCGGTCTGGCCTGGATTGATCCGGTTTGAGCCGGTCCGGTCATGTTTTAGTCCGGTTTGAGCCAGTCAAAACCGGTTTCAGCCGGTCTGGTTCGGTTTGAGCCGGTCTGGTCCGGTTTGAGCCAGTCAAAACAGGTTTGAGCCGGTCTGTTACTGTTTGAGCCGGTCTCTTCCTGTTTGAGTCCAGTTTGAGCCATTCAAAACCGGTGTGAGCCAGTCTAGTCCGGTTTGAGTCCGGTTTCAGCTGGTCAAAACCGGTTTGCGCCCGTTTGTTCCGGTTTGAGTCCTTTTTGAGCCAGTCAAAACAGGTTTGAGCCGGTTTGGTCCGGTTTGCGTCCGGTTTGAGCCAGTCAAAACCGGTTTGAGCAGGTCTAGTCATGTTTTAGTCCGGTTTGAGCCAGTCAAAACCGGTTTCAGCCGTTCTGGATCGGTTTTAGCCGGTCTGGTCCGGTTTGAGCCTGTCAAAACTGATTGAAACAGGTCTGGGCCGGTTTGAGTCCGGTTTCAGCCAGTCAAAACCGGTTTGAGCCGGTCTGGTCTGGTTTGATCTGGTCAAAACCCGTATGAGACCGGTTTGAGCCAGTGAAAACCGGTTTGAGATGTTCTGGTCCGGTTTGAGCCGGTTTGAGCCGTTCTGGTCTGGTGTGAGCCGGTTTGAGCTGGTCTGTTCCTGTTTGAGCCGGTCTGTTCCTGTTTGAGTCCGGTTTGAACCGTTCAAAACCGGTTTGAGCTGGTCTAGTCAAGTTTGAGTCCAGTTTCAATCGGTCAAAACCAGTTTGAGCCTGTTTGTTCCGGTTTGAGTCCTTTTTGAGCCAGTCAAAACAGGTTTGAGCCGGTCTGGTCCGGTTTGAGTCCGGTTTGAGCCGGTCAGAACCGGTTTGAGCCGGTCTGGCCTGGTTTGAGTCTGGTTTGAGCAGGTCATAACCGTTTTGAACTGATCTTGTCCGGATAAATACGGTCAAAACAGGTTTGATTCCGTTTGAGCCGGTCAAAACCTGTTTGAGCCGGTCTGGTCGGGTTTGAGTCCAGTTTGATCCGGTCAAAATTGGTTTGAGCCGGTGTGGCCTGGTTTGATTTTGTCAAAACCCGTTTGAGTCCGGTTTGAGCTGGTCAAAACCGGTTTGAGCCGGTCTGGCCTGGATTGATCCGGTTTGAGCCGGTCCGGTCATGTTTTAGTCCGGTTTGAGCCAGTCAAAACCGGTTTCAGCCGGTCTGGTTCGGTTTGAGCCTGTCTGGTCCGGTTTGAGCCTGTCAAAACCGATTGAAACCGGTCTGGGCCGGTTTGAGTCGGTTTGAGCCAGTCAAAACCGGTTTGAGCCGGTCTGGCCTGGTTTGATCTGGTCAAAACCCGTATGAGACCGGTTTGAGCCGGTGAAAACCGGTTTGAGATGTTCTGGTCCGGTTTGAGCTGGTTTGAGCCGTTCTGGTTTGGTGTGAGCCGGTTTGAGCTGGTCTGTTCCTGTTTGAGCCGGTCTGTTCCTGTTTGAGTCCGGTTTGAGCCGTTCAAAACCGGTTTGAGCCGGTCTAGTCCGGTTTGAGTCCTGTTTGAGCCAGTCAAAATCGATTGGAGACGATCTGGCCTGGTTTGATCTGGTCAAAACCCGTATGAGACCGGTTTGAGCCAGTGAAAACCGGATTGAGATGTTCTGGTCCGGTTTGAGCGGTTTGAGCCGTTCTGGTCTGGTGTGAGCGGTTTGAGCTGGTCTGTTCCTGTTTGAGCGGTCTGTTCCTGTTTGAGTCGGTTTGAGCCATTCAAAACCGGTTTGAGCTGGTCTAGTCCAGTTTGAGTCCAGTTTCAGTCGGTCAAAACCGGTTTGAGCCTGTTTGTTCCGGTTTGAGTCATTTTTGAGCCAGTCGAAACAGGTTTGAGCCGGTCTGGTCCGGTTTGAGTCCGGTTTGAGCCTGTCAGAACCGGTTTGAGCCGGTCTGGCCTGGTTTGAGTCTGGTTTGAGCAGGTCATAACCGTTTTGAACTGATCTGGTCTGGATAAATACGGTCAAAACCGGTTTGAGTCTGTTTGAGCTGGTCAAAACCGGTTTGAGCCGGTCTGGTCGGGTTTGAGTCCAGTTTGAGCCGGTCAAAATTGGTTTGAGCCGGTCTGGCCTGGTTTGATTTGGTCAAAACCCGTTTGAGTCCGGTTTGAGCTGGTCAAAACCGGTTTGAGCCGGTCTGGCCTGGATTGATCCGGTTTGAGCCGGTCCGGTCATGTTTTAGTCCGGTTTGAGCCAGTCAAAACCGGTTTCAGCCGGTCTGGTTCGGTTTGAGCGGTCTGGTCGGTTTGAGCCTGTCAAAACCGATTGAAACCGGTCTGGGCGGTTTGAGTCGGTTTCAGCCAGTCAAAACCGGTTTGAGCGGTCTGGCCTGGTTTGATATGGTCAAAACCCGTATGAGACCGGTTTGAGCCGTTGAAAACCGGTTTGAGATGTTCTGGTCCGGTTTGAGCCGGTTTGAGACATTCTGGTCTGGTGTGAGCCGGTTTGAGCTGGTCTGTTCCTGTTTGAGCCGGTCTGTTCCTGTTTGAGTCCGGTTTGAGCCGTTCAAAACCGGTTTGAGCTGGTCTAGTCCGGTTTGAGTCCGGTTTGAGCCAGTCAAAATCGATTGGAGACGGTCTGGCCTGGTTTGATCTGGTCAAAACCCATTTGAGTCCGGTTTGAGCGGTTTGAGCGGTGAAAACCGGTTTGAGATGTTCTGGTCTGGTTTGAGCCAGTTTGAGCCGTTCTGGTCTGGCTTGAGCTGGTTTGAGCCGGTGTGATACTGTTTGAGCCGGTGTGTTCCTGTTTGAGTCCAGTTTGAGCCATTCATAACCGGTGTGAGCCAGTCTAGTCCAGTTTGAGTCCGGTTTCAGCCGGTCAAAACCGGTTTGAGCCTGTTTGTTCGGTTTGAGTCCTTTTGAGCCAGTCAAAACAGGTTTGAGCGGTCTGGTCGGTTTGAGTCGGTTTGAGCCGGTCAAAACCTGTTTGAGCCGGTCTGGCCTGGTTTGAATCTGGTTTGAGCAGGTCAAAACCGTTTTGAGCTGATCTGGTCCGGATAAATACGGTCAAAACCGGTTTGAGTCTGTTTGAGCCGGTCAAAACCGGTTTGAGCCGGTCTGGTCGGGTTTGAGTCCAGTTTGATCCGGTCAAAATTCGTTTGAGCCTGTCTGGCCTGGTTTGATTTGGTCAAAACCCATTTGAGTCGGTTTGAGCTGGTCAAAACCGGTTTGAGCGGTCTGGCCTGGATTGATCCGGTTTGAGCCGTTCAGTCATGTTTTAGTCGGTTTGAGCCAGTCAAAACCGGTTTCAGCGGTCTGGTTCGGTTTGAGCCGGTCTGGTCCGGTTTGAGCCTGTCAAAACCGATTGAAACCGGTCTGGGCCGGTTTGAGTCCGGTTTCAGCCGGTCAAAACCGGTTTGAGCCGGTCTGGCCTGCATTGATCCGGTTTGAGCCGGTCCAGTCATGTTTTAGTCCGGTTTGAGCCAGTCAAAACCGGTTTCAGCCGGTCTGGTTCGGTTTGAGCCGGTCTGGTCCGGTTTGAGCCTGTCAAAACCGATTGAAACCGGTCTGGGCCGGTTTGAGTCTGGTTTCAGCCAGTCAAAACCGGTTTGAGCCGGTATGGCCTGGTATGATCTGGTCAAAACCCGAATGAGACCGGTTTGAGCTGGTGAAAACCAGTTTGAGATGTTCTGCTCCGGTTTGAGCCGGTTTGAGCCATTCTGGTCTGGTGTGAGCCGGTTTGAGCTGGTCTGTTCCTGTTTGAGCCGGTCTGTTCCTGTTTGAGTCCGGTTTGAGCCGTTCAAAACCGGTTTGAGCCAGTCTTGTCCGGTTTGAGTCCCGTTTGAGCCAGTCAAAATCGATTGGAGACGGTCTGGCCTGGTTTGATCTGGTCAAAACCCTTATGAGTACAGTTTGAGCCGGTGAAAACCGGTTTGAGATGTTCTGGTCCGGTTTGAGCCAGTTTGAGCCGGTCTGGTCTGGCTTGAGCCGGTTTGAGCCGGTGTGATACTGTTTGAGCTGGTGTGTTCCTGTTTGAGTCCAGTTTGAGCCATTCATAACCGGTGTGAGCCAGTCTAGTCCAGTTTGAGTCCGGTTTCAGCTGGTCAAAACCGGTTTGAGCCTGTTTGTTCCGGTTTGAGTCCTTTATGAGCCAGTCAAAACAGGTTTGAGCCGGTCTGGTCCGGTTTGAGTCGGTTTGAGCGGTCAAAACCGGTTTGAGCCGGTCTGGCCTGGTTTGAGTCTGGTTTGAGCAGGTCAAAACCGTTTTGATCTGATCTGGTCCGGATAAATACGGTCAAAACCGGTTTGAGTCTGTTTGAGCCGGTCAAAACCGGTTTGAGCCGGTCTGGTCGGGTTTGAGTCCAGTTTGATCCGGTCAAAATTTGTTTGAGCCGGTCTGGCCTGGTTAGATTTGGTCAAAACCCGTATGAGTCCGGTTTGAGCTGGTCAAAACCGGTTTGAGCGGTCTGGCCTGGATTGATCCGGTTTGAGCCGTTCCAGTCATGTTTTAGTCCGGTTTGAGCCAGTCAAAACCGGTTTCAGCGGTCTGGTTCGGTTTGAGCGGTCTGGTCGGTTTGAGCCTGTCAAAACCGATTGAAACCGGTCTGGGCGGTTTGAGTCTGGTTTCAGCCAGTCAAAACCGGTTTGAGCCGGTCTGGCCTGGTTTGATCTGGTCAAAACCCGTATGAGACCGGTTTGAGCGGTGAAAACCGGTTTGAGATGTTCTGGTCGGTTTGAGCCAGTTTGAGCCATTCTGGTCTGGTGTGAGCGGTTTGAGCTGGTCTGTTCCTGTTTGAGCGGTCTGTTCCTGTTTGAGTCGGTTTGAGCCGTTCAAAACCGGTTTGAGCGGTCTGGTCGGTTTGAGTCGGTTTGAGCCAGTCAAAATCGATTGGAGACGGTCTGGCCTGGTTTGATCTGGTCAAAACCCGTATGAGTACGGTTTGAGCCGGTGAAAACCGGTTTGAGATGTTCTGGTCGGTTTGAGCCAGTTTGAGCGGTCTGGTCTGGCTTGAGCGGTTTGAGCCGGTCTGTTACTGTTTGAGCCAGTCTGTTCCTGTTTGAGTCAGTTTGAGCCATTCAAAACCGGTGTGAGCCGGTCTAGTCGGTTTGAGTCGGTTTCAGCGGTCAAAACCGGTTTGAGCCTGTTTGTTCGGTTTGAGTCCTTTTGAGCCAGTCAAAACAGGTTTGAGCGGTCTGGTCCGGTTTGAGCGGTTTGAGCCGGTCTGTTACTCTTTGAGCCGGTCTGGCCTTGTTTGAGTCCAATTTGAGCAGGTCAAAACCGTTTTGAGCTGATCTGGTCCGGATAAATCTGGTCAAAACCGGTTTGAGCCGGTCTGGTCGGGTTTGAGTCCAGTTTGAGCCACTCAAAATTGGTTTGAGCCGGTCTGGCCTGGTTTGATTTGGTCAAAACCCGTTTGAGTCCAGTTTGAGCTGGTCAAAACCGGTTTGAGCGGTCTGGCCTGGTTTGAGTCTGTTTGAGCCGGTCCGGTCATGTTTTAGTCCGGTTTGAGCCAGTCAAAACCGGTTTCAGCCGGTCTGGTTCGGTTTGAGCGGTCTGGTCCGGTTTGAGCCTGTCAAAACCGATTGAAACCGGTCTGGGCCGGTTTGAGTCTGGTTTCAGCCAGTCAAAACCGGTTTGAGCCGGTCTGGCCTGGTTTGATCTGGTCAAAACCCGTATGAGACCGGTTTGAGCCGGTGAAAACCGGTTTGAGATGTTCTGGTCGGTTTGAGCCGGTTTGAGCCGTTCTGGTCTGGTGTGAGCGGTTTGAGCTGGTCTGTTCCTGTTTGAGCCGGTCTGTTCCTGTTTGAGTCCGGTTTGAACCGTTCAATACCGGTTTGAGCCGGTCTGGTCCGGTTTGAGTCCTGTTTGAGCCAGTCAAAATCGATTGGAGACGGTCTGGCCTGGTTTGATCTGGTCAAAACCCGTATGAGTACGGTTTGAGCCGGTGAAAACCGGTTTGAGATGTTCTGGTCTGGTTTGAGCCAGTTTGAGCCGGTCTGGTCCGGTTTGAGTCCGTTTGAGCCGGTCTGTTACTGTTTGAGCCGGTCTGTTCCTGTTTGAGTCCAGTTTGAGCCATTCAAAACCGGTGTGAGCCGGTCTAGTCCGGTTTGAGTCCGGTTTCAGACGGTCAAAACCGGTTTGAGCCTGTTTGTTCCGGTTTGAGTCCTTTTTGAGCCAGTCAAAACAGGTTTGAGCCGGTCTGGTCCGGTTTGAGCAGGTCAAAACCGTTTTGAGCTGATCTGGTCCGGATAAATACGGTCAAAACCGGTTTGAGTCTGTTTGAGCCGGTCAAAACCGGTTTGAGCCGGTCTGGTCGGGTTTGAGTCCAGTTTGATCCGGTCAAAATTGGTTTGAGCCGGTCTGGCCTGGTTTGATTTGGTCAAAACCCGTTTGAGTCGGTTTGAGCTGGTCAAAACCGGTTTGAGCCGGTCTGGCCTGGATTGATCCGGTTTGAGCCGGTCCGGTCATGTTTTAGTCGGTTTGAGCCAGTCAAAACCGGTTTCAGCCGGTCTGGCCTGGTTTGATCTGGTCAAAACCGTATGAGACCGGTTTGAGCCGGTGAAAACCGGTTTGAGATGTTCTGGTCCGGTTTGAGCCAGTTTGAGCCGTTCTGGTCTGGTGTGAGCCGGTTTGAGCTGGTCTGTTCCTGTTTGAGCCGGTGTGTTCCTGTTTGAGTCCAGTTTGAGCCATTCAAAACCGGTGTGAGCCGGTCTAGTCCGGTTTGAGTCCGGTTTCAGCCGGTCAAAACCGGTTTGAGCCTGTTTGTTCCGGTTTGAGTCCTTTTTGAGCCAGTCAAAACAGGTTTGAGCCGGTCTGTTCCTGTTTGAGTCCGGTTTGAGCCGTTCAAAACCGGTTTGAGCCGGTCTAGTCCAGTTTGAGTCCGGTTTGAGCCAGTCAAAATCGATTGGAGACGGTCTGGCCTGGTTTGATCTGGTCAAAACCCGTTTGAGTCCGGTTTGAGCCAGTGAAAACCGGTTTGAGCTGGTCTGTTACTGTTTGAGCCAGTTTGAGCCGGTCTGGCCTGGTTTGAGTCTGGTTTGAGCAGGTCAAAACCGTTTTGAGCTGATCTGGTCCGGATAAATACGGTCAAAACCGGTTTGAGTCTGTTTGAGCCGGTCAAAACCGGTTTGAGCCGGTCCGGTCATGTTTTAGTCCGGTTTGAGTCCAGTTTGATCCGGTCAAAATTGGTTTGAGCCGGTCTGGCCTGGTTTGATCTGGTCAAAACCCGTTTGAGTCCGGTTTGAGCTGGTCAAAACCGGTTTGAGCCGGTCTGGCCTGGATTGATCCGGTTTGAGCCGGTCCAGTCATGTTTTAGTCCGGTTTGAGCCAGTCAAAACCGGTTTCAGCCGGTCTGGTTCGGTTTGAGCGGTCTGGTCCGGTTTGAGCCTGTCAAAACCGATTGAAACCGGTCTGGGCCGGTTTGAGTCTGGTTTCAGCCAGTCAAAACCGGTTTGAGCCTGTTTGTTCCGGTTTGAGTCGGTTTGAGCCGTTCAAAACCGGTTTGAGCCGGTCTTGTCCGGTTTGAGTCTGGTTTGAGCCGGTTTGAGCCAGTCAAAATCGATTGGAGCGGTCTGGCCTGGTTTGATCTGGTCAAAACCCGTATAAGACCGGTTTGAGCCGTGAAACCGGTTTGAGATGTTCTGGTCCGTTTGAGCCGGTTTGAGCCGTTCTGGTCTGGTGTGAGCCGGTTTGAGCTGGTCTGTTCCTGTTTGAGCCGGTCTGTTCCTGTTTGAGTCCGGTTTGAACCGTTCAAAACCGGTTTGAGCCGGTCTGGTCTGGTTTGAGTCCTGTTTGAGCCAGTCAAAATCGATTGGAGACGGTCTGGCCTGGTTTGATCTGGTCAAAACACTTATGAGTATGGTTTGAGCCGGTGAAAACCGGTTTGAGATGTTCTGGTCCGGTTTGAGCCAGTTTGAGCCGGTCTGGTCTGGCTTGAGCCGGTTTGAGCTGGTCTGTTCCTGTTTGAGCCGGTCTGTTCCTGTTTGAGTCCAGTTTGAGCCATTCAAAACCGGTGTGAGCCGGTCTAGTCGGTTTGAGTCCGGTTTGAGCCGGTGAAAACCGGTTTGAGCCTGTTTGTTCCGGTTTGAGTCCTTTTTGAGCCAGTCAAAACAGGTTTGAGCCGGTCTGGACCGGTTTGAGTCCGGTTTGAGACAGTCAAAACCGGTTTGAGCTGGTCTGGCCTGGTTTGAGTCTGGTTTGAGCAGGTCAAAACCGCTTTGAGCTGATCTGGTCCGGATAAATACGGTCAAAACCGGTTTGAGTCTGTTTGAGCGGTCAAAACCGGTTTGAGCCGGTCTGGTCGGGTTTGAGTCCAGTTTGATCCGGTCAAAATTGGTTTGAGCCAGTCTGGCCTGGTTTGATTTGGTCAAAACCCGTTTGAGTCCGGTTTGAGCTGGTCAAAACCGGTTTGAGCAGTCTGGCCTGGATTGATCCTGTTTGAGCCGGTCCGGTCATGTTTTAGTCCGGTTTGAGCCAGTCAAAACCGGTTTCAGCGGTCTGGTTCGGTTTGAGCCGGTCTGGTCGGTTTGAGCCTGTCAAAACCGATTGAAACCGGTCTGGGCGGTTTGAGTCCGGTTTCAGCCAGTCAAAACCGGTTTGAGCCGGTCTGGCCTGGTTTGATCTGGTCAAAACCCGTATGAGACCGGTTTGAGCTGGTGAAAACCGGTTTGAGATGTTCTGGTCGGTTTGAGCCAGTTTGAGCCGGTCTGGTCTGGCTTGAGCGGTTTGAGCCGGTCTGTTACTGTTTGAGCCGGTCTGTTCCTGTTTGAGTCAGTTTGAGCCATTCAAAACCGGTGTGAGCCGGTCTAGTCCGGTTTGAGTCCGGTTTCAGCCGGTCAAAACCGCTTTGAGCCTGTTTGTTCTGGTTTGAGTCCTTTTTGAGCCAGTCAAAACAGGTTTGAGCCGGTCTGGTCCGGTTTGAGTCCGGTTTGAGCCGGTCAAAACCGGTTTGAGACGGTCTGGCCTTGTTTGAGTCCGGTTTGAGCAGGTCCAAACCGTTTTGAGCTGGTCTGGTCCGGATAAATACGGTCAATACCGGTTTGAGTCTGTTTGAGCCCGTCAAAACCGGTTTGAGCCAGTCTGGTCGGCTTTGAGTCCAGTTTGAGCCGGTCAAAATTGGTTTGAGCCGGTCTGGCCTGGTTTGATTTGGTCAAAACCCCTTTGAGTCCGGTTTGATCTGGTCAAAACCGGTTTGAGCCGGTCTGGAATGGATTGATTCGGTTTGAGCCGGTCCAGTCATGTTTTAGTCCGTTTTGAGCCAGTCAAAACCGGTTTCAGCCGGTCTGGTTCGGTTTGAGCCGGTCTGGTCCGGTTTGAGCCTGTCAAAACCGATTGAAACCGGTCTGGGCCGGTTTGAGTCCGGTTTCTGCCAGTCAAAACCTGTTTGAGCCGGTCTGGCCTGGTTTGATCTGGTCAAAACCCGTATGAGACCGGTTTGAGCCGGTGAAAACTGGTTTGAGATGTTCTGGTCTGGTTTGAGCCGGTTTGAGCCGTTCTGGTCTGGTGTGAGCCGGTTTGAGCTGGTCTGTTCCTGTTTGAGCCGGTCTGTTCCTGTTTGAGTCCGGTTTGAACCGTTCAAAACCGGTTTGAGCCGTTCTGGTCTGGTTTGAGTCCGGTTTGAGCCAGTCAAAATCGATTGGAGACGGTCTGGCCTGGTTTGATCTGGTCAAAACACTTATGAGTACAGTTTGAGCCGGTGAAAACCGGTTTGAGATGTTCTGGTCGGTTTGAGCCAGTTTGAGCCGGTCTGGTCTGGCTTGAGCCGGTTTGAGCTGGTCTGTTACTGTTTGAGCCGGTTTGAGCGGTCTGTTCCTGTTTGAGTCCGGTTTGAGCCATTCAAAACCGGTGTGAGCCGGTCTAGTCGGTTTGAGTCCGGTTTGAGCCGGTGAAAACCGGTTTGAGCCGGTCTGTTCCTGTTTGAGTCCTGTTTGAGCCAGTCAAAACAGGTTTGAGCGGTCTGGTCCGGTTTGAGCAGGTCAAAACCGTTTTGAGCTGATCTGGTCCGATAAATACGGTCAAAACCGGTTTGAGCTGGTCAAAACCGGTTTGAGTCTGTTTGAGCCGGTCAAAACCGGTTTGAGCCGGTCTGGTCGGGTTTGAGTCCAGTTTGATCCGGTCAAAATTGGTTTGAGCCGGTCTGGCCTGGTTTGATTTGGTCAAAACCCGTTTGAGTCCGGTTTGAGCTGGTCAAAACCGGTTTGAGCCGGTCTGGCCTGGATTGATCCGGTTTGAGCCGGTCCGGTCATGTTTTAGTCGGTTTGAGCCAGTCAAAACCGGTTTGAGCAGTCTGGCCTGGTTTGATCTGGTCAAAACCCGTATGAGACCGGTTTGAGCCGGTTTGAGCGGTGAAAACCGGTTTGAGATGTTCTGGTCGGTTTGAGCCAGTTTGAGCCGTTCTGGTCTGGTGTGAGCCGGTTTGAGCTGGTCTGTTCCTGTTTGAGCCGGTCTGTTCCTGTTTGAGTCCAGTTTGAGCCATTCAAAACCGGTGTGAGCCGGTCTAGTCCGGTTTGAGTCCGGTTTCAGCCGGTCAAAACCGGTTTGAGCCTGTTTGTTCCGGTTTGAGTCCTTTTTGAGCCAGTCAAAACAGGTTTGAGCCGGTCTGTTTCTGTTTGAGTCCGGTTTGAGCCGTTCAAAACCGGTTTGAGCCAGTCTAGTCCAGTTTGAGTCCGGTTTCAGCCAGTCAAAACCGGTTTGAGCCGGTCTGGTCTGGTTTGATCTGGTCAAAACCCGTATGAGTACGGTTTGAGCCAGTGAAAACCGGTTTGAGATGTTCTGGTCCTGTTTGAGCCAGTTTGAGGCGGTATGGTCTGGCTTGAGTCTGGTTTGAGCAGGTCAAAACCGTTTTGAGCTGATCTGGTCCGGATAAATACAGTCAAAACCGGTTTGAATCTGTTTGAGCCGGTCAAAACCGGTTTGAGCCGGTCAGTCATGTTTTAGTCCGGTTTGAGTCCAGTTTGATCCGGTCAATATTGGTTTGAGCCGGTCTGGCCTGGTTTGATTTGGTCAAAACCCGTTTGAGTCCGGTTTCAGCTGGTCAAAACCGGTTTGAGCCGGTCTGGCCTGGATTGATCCGGTTTGAGCTGGTCCAGTCATGTTTTAGTCCGGTTTGAGCCTGTCAAAACCGGTTTCAGCCGGTCTGGTTCGGTTTGAGCCGGTCTGGTCCGGTTTGAGCCTGTCAAAACCGATTGAAACCGGTCTGGGCCGGTTTGAGTCTGGTTTCAGCCAGTCAAAACCGGTTTGAGCCGGTCTGTTCCTGTTTGAGTCCGGTTTGAGCCGTTCAAAACCGGTTTGAGCCGGTCTTGTCCGGTTTGAGTCCGGTTTGAGCCAGTCAAAATCGATTGGAGACGGTCTGGCCTGGTTTGATCTGGTCAAAACCCTTATGAGTACAGTTTGAGCCGGTGAAAACCGGTTTGAGATGTTCTGGTCCGGTTTGAGCCAGTTTGAGCCGGTGTGATACTGTTTGAGCCGGTGTGTTCCTGTTTGAGTCCAGTTTGAGCCATTCAAAACCGGTGTGAGCCAGTCTAGTCCAGTTTGAGTCCGGTTTCAGCCGGTCAAAACCGGTTTGAGCCTGTTTGTTCAGGTTTGAGTCTTTTTGAGCCAGTCAAAACAGGTTTGAGCCGGTCTGGTCCGGTTTGAGTCCGGTTTGAGCCGGTCAAAACCGGTTTGAGCCGGTCTGGCCTGGTTTGAGTCCGGTTTGAGCAGGTCAAAACCGTTTTGAGCTGATCTGGTCCGGATAAATACGGTCAAAACCGGTTTGAGTCTGTTTGAGCCGGTCAAAACAGGTTTGAGCCAGTCTGGTCGGGTTTGAGTACAGTTTGAGCCGGTCAAAATTGGTTTTAACCGGTCTGGCCTGGTTTGATTTGGTCAAAACCCGTTTGAGTCCGGTTTGAGCTGGTCAAAACCGGTTTGAGCTGGTCTGTCCTGGATTGATCCGGTTTGAGCCAGTTCAGTCATGTTTTAGTCTGGTTTGAGCAAGTCAAAACCGGTTTCAGCCGGTCTGGCCTGGTTTGATCTGGTCAAAACCCGTATGAGACCGGTTTGAGCCAGTGAAAACCGGTTTGAGATGTTCTGCTCTGGTTTGAGCCAGTTTGAGCCATTCTGGTCTGGTGTGAGCCGGTTTGAGCTGGTCTGTTCCTGTTTGAGACGGTCTGTTCTTGTTTGAGTCCGGTTTGAGCCGTTCAAAACCGGTTTGAGCCGGTCTAGTCCGGTTTGAGTCCGGTTTGAGCCAGTCAAAATCGATTGGAGACGGTCTGGCCTGGTTTGATCTGGTCAAAACCCGTATGAGTACGGTTTGAGCCGGTGAAAACCGGTTTGAGATGTTCTGGTCTGGTTTGAGCCAGTTTGAGCCGGTCTGGTCTGGCTTGAGCCGGTTTGAGCTGGTGTGATACTGTTTGAGCCGGTGTGTTCCTGTTTGAGTCCAGTTTGAGCCATTCAAAACCGGTGTGAGCCAGTCTAGTCCAGTTTGAGTCCGGTTTCAGCCGGTCAAAACCGGTTTGAGCCTGTTTGTTCCGGTTTGAGTCCTTTTTGAGCCAGTCAAAACAGGTTTGAGCCGGTCTGGTCCGGTTTGTGTCCGGTTTGAGCCGGTCAAAACCGGCTTGAGCCAGTCTGGCCTGGTTTGAGTCTGGTTTGAGCAGGTCAAAACCATTTTGAGCTGTTCTGGTCCGGATAAATACGGTTAAAACCGGTTTGAGTCTGTTTGAGCCAGTCAAAACAGGTTTGAGCCGGTCTGGTCGGGTTTGAGTCCAGTTTGAGCCGGTCAAAATTGGTTTGAGCCGGTCTGGCCTGGTTTGACTTGGTCAAAACCCGTTTGAGTCCGGTTTGAGCTGGTCAAAACCGGTTTGAGCCGGTCTGGCCTGGATTGATCCGGTTTGAGCCGGTCCGGTCATGTTTTAGTCCGCTTTGAGCCAGTCAAAACCGGTTTGAGCCGGTCTGGTTCGGTTTGAGCCGGTCTGGTCCGGTTTGAGCCTGTCAAAACGGATTGAAACCGGTCTGGGCCGGTTTGAGTCCGGTTTCAGCAAGTCAAAACAGGTTTGAGCCGGTCTGGCCTGGTTTGATCTGGTCAAAACCCGTATGAGACCGGTTTGAGCCGGTGAAAACCGGTTTGAGTATGTTTGTTCCAGTTTGAGTCCTTTTTGAGCCAGTCAAAACAGGTTTGAGCCGGTCTGGTCCGGTTTGAGTCCGGTTTGAGCCAGTCAAAACCGGTTTGAGCCGGTCTGGCCTGGTTTGAGTCTGGTTTGAGCATGTCAAAACCGTTTTGAGCTGATCTGGTCCGGATAAATACGGTCAAAACCGGTTTGAGTCTGTTTGAGCCAGTCAAAACCGGTTTGAGCCGGTCTGGTCGGGTTTGAGTCCAGTTTGATCAGGTCAAAATTGGTTTGAGCCAGTCTGGCCTGGTTTGATTTGGTCAAAACCCGTTTGAGTCCGGTTTGAGCTGGTCAAAACCGGTTTGAACCGGTCTGGCCTGGATTGATCCTGTTTGAGCCGTTCCGGTCATGTTTTATTCCTGTTTGAGCCAGTCAAAACCGGTTTCAGCCGGTCTGGTTCGGTTTGAGCCGGTCTGGTCCGGTTTGAGCCTGTCAAAACCGATTGAAACAGGTCTGGGCCGGTTTGAGTCCGGTTTCAGCCAGTCAAAACCGGTTTGAGCCGGTCTGGCCTGGTTTGATCTGGTCAAAACCCGTATGAGACCGGTTTGAGCCGGTGAAAACCGGTTTGAGATGTTCTGGTCCGGTTTGAGCCAGTTTGAGCCGGTCTGGTCTGGCTTGAGCCGGTTTGAGCTGGTGTGATACTGTTTGAGCCGGTGTGTTCCTGTTTGAGTCCAGTTTGAGCCATTCAAAACCGGTGTGAGCCAGTCTAGTCCAGTTTGAGTCCGGTTTCAGCCGGTCAAAACCGGTTTGAGCCTGTTTGTTCCGGTTTGAGTCCTTTTTGAGCCAGTCAAAACAGGTTTGAGCCGGTCTGGTCCGGTTTGAGTCCGGTTTGAGCCGGTCAAAACCGGTTTGAGCCAGTCTGGCCTGGTTTGAGTCCGGTTTGAGCAGGTCAAAACCGTTTTGAGCTGATCTGGTCCGGATAAATACGGTCAATACCGGTTTGAGTCTGTTTGAGCCGGTCAAAACAGGTTTGAGCCGGTCTGGTCGGGTTTGAGTCCAGTTTGAGCCGGTCAAAATTGGTTTGAGCCGGTCTGGCCTGGTTTGACTTGGTCAAAACCCGTTTGAGTCCGGTTTGAGCTGGTCAAAACCGGTTTGAGCCGGTCTGGCCTGGATTGATCCGGTTTGAGCCGGTCCGGTCATGTTTTAGTCCGGTTTGAGCCAGTCAAAACCGGTTTGAGCCGGTCTGGTTCGGTTTGAGCCGGTCTGGTCCGGTTTGAGCCTGTCAAAACCGATTGAAACCGGTCTGGGCCGGTTTGAGTCCGGTTTCAGCCAGTCAAAACAGGTTTGAGCCGGTCTGGCCTGGTTTGATCTGGTCAAAACCCGTATGAGACCGGTTTGAGCCGGTGAAAACCGGTTTGAGCGGTCTGTTCCTGTTTGAGTCCGGTTTGAGTCCTTTTTGAGCCAGTCAAAACAGGTTTGAGCCGGTCTGGTCCGGTTTGAGTCCGGTTTGAGCCAGTCAAAACGGGTTTGAGCCGGTCGGGCCTGGTTTGAGTCTGGTTTGAGCATGTCAAAACCGTTTTGAGCTGATCTGGTCCGGATAAATACGGTCAAAACCGGTTTGAGTCTGTTTGAGCCAGTCAAAACCGGTTTGAGCCGGTCTGGTCGGGTTTGAGTCCAGTTTGATCAGGTCAAAATTGGTTTGAGCCAGTCTGGCCTGGTTTGATTTGGTCAAAACCCGTTTGATTCCGGTTTGAGCTGGTCAAAACCGGTTTGAACCGGTCTGGCCTGGATTGATCCTGTTTGAGCCGGTCCGGTCATGTTTTAGTCCGGTTTGAGCCAGTCAAAACAGGTTTCAGAGGGTCTGGTTCGGTTTGAGCCGGTCTGGTCCGGTTTGAGCCTGTCAAAACCGATTGAAACAGGTCTGGGCCGGTTTGAGTCGGTTTCAGCCAGTCAAAACCGGTTTGAGCCGGTCTGGCCTGGTTTGATCTGGTCAAAACCCGTATGAGACCGGTTTGAGCTGGTGAAAACCGGTTTGAGATGTTCTGGTCGGTTTGAGCCGGTTTGAGCGGTCTGGTCTGGCTTGAGCGGTTTGAGCTGGTCTGTTACTGTTTGAGCGGTCTGTTCCTGTTTGAGTCAGTTTGAGCCATTCAAAACCGGTGTGAGCCGGTCTAGTCGGTTTGAGTCGGTTTCAGCCGGTCAAAACCGTTTGAGCCTGTTTGTTCTGGTTTGAGTCCTTTTGAGCCAGTCAAAACAGGTTTGAGCGGTCTGGTCCGGTTTGAGTCCGGTTTGAGCCGGTCAAAACCGGTTTGAGACGGTCTGGCCTTGTTTGAGTCCGGTTTGAGCAGGTCCAAACCGTTTTGAGCTGGTCTGGTCCGGATAAATACGGTCAATACCGGTTTGAGTCTGTTTGAGCCCGTCAAAACCGGTTTGAGCCGGTCTGGTCGGCTTTGAGTCCAGTTTGAGCAGGTCAAAATTTGTTTGAGCCGGTCTGGCCTGGTTTGATTTGGTCAAAACCCGTTTGAGTCCGGTTTGAGCTGGTCAAAACCGGTTTGAGCCGGTCTGGAATGGATTGATCCGGTTTGAGCCGGTCCGGTCATGTTTGAGTCAGTTTGAGCCAGTCAAAACAGGTTTGAGCCGGTCTGGTCCGGTTTGAGTCCGGTTTGAGTCCGGTTTGATCTGGTCAAAACCCGTTTGAGTCCGTTTGAGCCGGTCTGGTCCGGTTTGAGTCGGTTTCCGCCAGTCAAAACCGGTTTGAGCCGGTCTGGCCTGGTTTGATCTGGTCAAAACCCGTATGAGACCGGTTTGAGCCGGTGAAAACCGGTTTGAGATGTTCTGCTCCGGTTTGAGCCAGTTTGAGCCATTCTGGTCTGGTGTGAGCCGGTTTGAGCTGGTCTGTTCCTGTTTGAGCCAGTCTGTTCCTGTTTGAGTCGGTTTGAGCCATTCAAAACCGGTTTGAGCCGGTCTGGTCGGTTTGAGTCCGGTTTGATCTGGTCAAAACCCGTTTGAGTCGGTTTGAGCCTGTTTGTTCTGGTTTGAGTCCTTTTGAGCCAGTCAAAACAGGTTTGAGCGGTCTGGTCCGGTTTGAGTCCGGTTTGAGCGGTCAAAACCGGTTTGAGACGGTCTGGCCTTGTTTGAGTCCGGTTTGAGCAGGTCCAAACCGTTTTGAGCTGGTCTGGTCCGGATAAATACGGTCAATACCGGTTTGAGTCTGTTTGAGCCCGTCAAAACCGGTTTGAGCCGGTCTGGTCGGCTTTGAGTCCAGTTTGAGCCGGTCAAAATTGGTTTGAGCGGTCTGGCCTGGTTTGATTTGGTCAAAACCCGTTTGAGTCCGGTTTGATCTGGTCAAAACCGGTTTGAGCCGGTCTGGAATGGATTGATCCGGTTTGAGCCGGTCTGTTCCTGTTTGAGTCAGTTTGAGCCAGTCAAAACAGGTTTGAGCGGTCTGTTCCTGTTTGAGCCGGTCTGGTCCGGTTTGAGTCCGGTTTGAGTCCGGTTTGATCTGGTCAAAACCCGTTTGAGTCCGTTTGAGCCGGTCTGGTCTGGTTTGAGTCGGTTTCAGCCAGTCAAAACCGGTTTGAGCCGGTCTGGCCTGGTTTGATCTGGTCAAAACCCGTATGAGACCGGTTTGAGCCGGTGAAAACCGGTTTGAGATGTTCTGGTCCGGTTTGAGCCAGTTTGAGCCGTTCTGGTCTGGCTTGAGCCGGTTTGAGCTGGTGTGATACTGTTTGAGCCGGTGTGTTCCTGTTTGAGTCCAGTTTGAGCCAGTCAAAACCGGTTTGAGCCGGTCTGGTCCGGTTTGAGTCGGTTTCAGCCGGTCAAAACCGGTTTGAGCCGGTCTGGTCCGGTTTGAGCCAGTCAAAACAGGTTTGAGCCGGTCTGGTCCGGTTTGAGTCCGGTTTGAGCCGGTCAAAACCGGTTTGAGCCAGTCTGGCCTGGTTTGAGTCCGGTTTGAGCAGGTCAAAACCGTTTTGAGCTGATCTGGTCCGGATAAATACGGTCAATACCGGTTTGAGTCTGTTTGAGCCGGTCAAAACCGGTTTGAGCCGGTCTGGTCGGGTTTGAGTCCAGTTTGAGCCGGTCAAAATTGGTTTGAGCCGGTCTGGCCTGGTTTGACTTGGTCAAAACCCGTTTGAGTCGGTTTGAGCTGGTCAAAACCGGTTTGAGCCAGTCTGGCCTGGATTGATCGGTTTGAGCCGGTCCGGTCATGTTTTAGTCGGTTTGAGCCAGTCAAAACCGGTTTCAGCCGGTCTGGTTCGGTTTGAGCGGTCTGGTCCGGTTTGAGCCGGTCAAAACCGTTTGAGCCTGTCAAAACCGATTGAAACCGGTCTGGGCCGGTTTGAGTCCGGTTTCAGCCAGTCAAAACCGGTTTGAGCCGGTCTGGCCTGGTTTGATCTGGTCAAAACCCGTATGAGACCGGTTTGAGCCGGTGAAAACCGGTTTGAGATGTTCTGGTCCTGTTTGAGCCGGTTTGAGCCGTTCTGGTCTGGTGTGAGCCGGTTTGAGCTGGTCTGTTCCTGTTTGAGCCGGTCTGTTCCTGTTTGAGTCAGTTTGATCCGGTCAAAATTGGTTTGAGCCGGTCTGGTCTGGTTTGAGTCCGGTTTGAGCCAGTCAAAATCGATTGGAGACGGTCTGGCCTGGTTTGATCTGGTCAAAACACTTATGAGTATGGTTTGAGCCGGTGAAAACCGGTTTGAGATGTTCTGGTCCGGTTTGAGCCAGTTTGAGCCGGTCTGGTCTGGTTTGAGTCCGGTTTGAGTCCGTTTGAGCTGGTCTGTTACTGTTTGAGCCGGTCTGTTCCTGTTTGAGTCCAGTTTGGGCCATTCAAAACCGGTGTGAGCCGGTCTAGTCCGGTTTGAGTCCGGTTTCAGCCGGTTAAAACCGGTTTGAGCATGTTTGTTCCAGTTTGAGTCGTTTTTGAGCCAGTCAAAACAGGTTTGAGCCGGTCTGGTCCGGTTTGAGTCCGGTTTGAGCCAGTCAAAACCGGTTTGAGCCGCTCTGGCCTGGTTTGAGTCCGGTTTGAGCAGGTCAAAACCGTTTTGAGCTGATCTGGTCCGGATAAATACGGTCAAAACCGGTTTGAGTCTGTTTGAGCCGGTCAAAACCGGTTTGAGCCGGTCTGGTCGGGTTTGAGTCCAGTTTGAGCCGGTCAAAATTGGTTTGAGCCGGTCTGGCCTGGTTTGACTTGGTCAAAACCCGTTTGAGTCTGTTTGAGCTGGTCAAAACCGGTTTGAGCCGGTCTGGCCTGGATTGATCGGTTTGAGCCGGTCCAGTCATGTTTTAGTCCGGTTTGAGCCAGTCAAAACCGGTTTGAGCGGTTTGAGCCGGTCTGGTTCGGTTTGAGCGGTCTGGTCGGTTTGAGCCTGTCAAAACCGATTGAAACCGGTCTGGGCGGTTTGAGTCGGTTTCAGCCAGTCAAAACCGGTTTGAGCCGGTCTGGCCTGGTTTGATCTGGTCAAAACCCGTATGAGACCGGTTTGAGCCGGTGAAAACCGGTTTGAGATGTTCTGGTCCGGTTTGAGCCGGTTTGAGCCGTTCTGGTCTGGTGTGAGCCGGTTTGAGCTGGTCTGTTCCTGTTTGAGCCGGTCTGTTCCTGTTTGAGTCGGTTTGAGCCGTTCAAAACCGGTTTGAGCCGGTCTGGTCTGGTTTGAGTCCGGTTTGAGCCAGTCAAAATCGATTGAGCGGTCTGGCCTGGTTTGATCTGGTCAAAACACTTATGAGTATGGTTTGAGCCGGTGAAAACCGGTTTGAGATGTTCTGGTCGGTTTGAGTCCGGTTTGAGCGGTCTGGTCTGGCTTGAGCCGATTTGAGCTGGTCTGTTACTGTTTGAGCCGGTCTGTTCCTGTTTGAGTCCAGTTTGAGCCATTCAAAACCGGTGTGAGCCGGTCTAGTCCGGTTTGAGTCCGGTTTCAGCCGGTGAAAACCGGTTTGAGTATGTTTGTTCCAGTTTGAGTCCTTTTTGAGCCAGTCAAAACAGGTTTGAGCCGGTCTGGTCCGGTTTGAGTCCGGTTTGAGCCAGTCAAAACGGGTTTGAGCCGGTCGGGCCTGGTTTGAGTCTGGTTTGAGCATGTCAAAACCGTTTTGAGCTGATCTGGTCCGGATAAATACGGTCAAAACCGGTTTGAGTCTGTTTGAGCCAGTCAAAACCGGTTTGAGCCGGTCTGGTCGGGTTTGAGTCCAGTTTGATCAGGTCAAAATTGGTTTGAGCCAGTCTGGCCTGGTTTGATTTGGTCAAAACCCGTTTGAGTCCGGTTTGAGCTGGTCAAAACCGGTTTGAACCGGTCTGGCCTGGATTGATCCGGTTTGAGCGGTTTGAGCCGTTCCGGTCATGATTTATTCCTGTTTGAGCCAGTCAAAACAGGTTTCAGAGGGTCTGGTTCGGTTTGAGCCGGTCTGGTCCGGTTTGAGCCTGTCAAAACCGATTGAAACAGGTCTGGGCCGGTTTGAGTCCGGTTTCAGCCAGTCAAAACCGGTTTGAGCCGGTCTGGCCTGGTTTGATCTGGTCAAAACCCGTATGAGACCGGTTTGAGCTGGTGAAAACCGGTTTGAGATGTTCTGGTCCGGTTTGAGCCAGTTTGAGCCGGTCTGGTCTGGCTTGAGCCGGTTTGAGCCGGTGTGTTACTGTTTGAGCCGGTCTGTTCCTGTTTGAGTCCAGTTTGAGCCATTCAAAACCGGTGTGAGCCGGTCTAGTCCGGTTTGAGTCCGGTTTCAGCCGGTCAAAACCGTTTTGAGCCTGTTTGTTCTGGTTTGAGTCCTTTTTGAGCCAGTCAAAACAGGTTTGAGCCGGTCTGGTCCGGTTTGAGTCTGTTTGAGCCCGTCAAAACCGGTTTGAGCCTGTCTGGTCGGCTTTGAGTCCAGTTTGAGCCGGTCAAAATTTGTTTGAGCCGGTCTGGCCTGGTTTGATTTGGTCAAAAGACGTTTGAGTCCGGTTTGAGCTGGTCAAAACCGGTTTGAGCCGGTCTGGCCTGGATTGATCCGGTTTGAGCTGGTCTGTTCCTGTTTGAGTCTGTTTGAGCCAGTCAAAACCGGTTTCAGCCGGTCTGGTTCGGTTTGAGCCGGTCTGGTCCGGTTTGAGCCTGTCAAAACCGATTGAAACCGGTCTGGGCTGGTTTGAGTCCGGTTTCAGCCAGTCAAAACCGGTTTGAGCCGGTCTGGCCTGGTTTGATCTGGTCAAAACCCGTATGAGACCGGTTTGAGCCGGTGAAAACCGGTTTGAGATGTTCTGGTCCGGTTTGAGCCAGTTTGAGCCGTTCTGGTCTGGCTTGAGCCGGTTTGAGCTGGTGTGATACTGTTTGAGCCGGTGTGTTCCTGTTTGAGTCCAGTTTGAGCCATTCAAAACCGGTGTGAGCCAGTCTAGTCCAGTTTCAGCCGGTCAAAACCGGTTTGAGCCTGTTTGTTCCGGTTTGAGTCCTTTTTGAGCCAGTCAAAACAGGTTTGAGCCGGTCTGGTCCGGTTTGAGTCCGGTTTGAGCCGGTCAAAACCGGTTTGAGCCGGTCTGGCCTGGTTTGAGTCCGGTTTGAGCAGGTCCAAACCGTTTTGAGCTGGTCTGGTCCGGATAAATACGGTCAATACCGGTTTGAGTCTGTTTGAGCCAGTCAAAACAGGTTTGAGCCGGTCTGGTCGGCTTTGAGTCCAGTTTGAGCCGGTCAAAATTGGTTTGAGCTGGTCTGGCCTGGTTTGATTTGGTCAAAACCCGTTTGAGTCCGGTTTGATCTGGTCAAAACCGGTTTGAGCCGGTCTGGAATGGATTGATCCGGTTTGAGCCGGTCTGTTCCTGTTTGAGTCAGTTTGAGCCAGTCAAAACCGGTTTCAGCCGGTCTGGTTCGGTTTGAGCCGGTCTGGTCGGTTTGAGCCTGTCAAAACCGATTGAAACCGGTCTGGTCCGGTTTGAGTCGGTTTCAGCCGGTCAAAACCGGTTTGAGCCGGTCTGGCCTGGTTTGATCTGGTCAAAACCCGTATGAGACCGGTTTGAGCTGGTGAAAACCGGTTTGAGATGTTCTGGTCGGTTTGAGCGGTTTGAGCCATTCTGGTCTGGTGTGAGCCGGTTTAAGCTGGTCTGTTCCTGTTTGAGCCGGTCTGTTCCTGTTTGAGTCCGGTTTGAGCTGTTCAAAACCGGTTTGAGCCGGTCTGGTCTGGTTTGAGTCCGGTTTCAGCCGGTCAAAACCGGTTTGAGCCTGTTTGTTCCGGTTTGAGTCCTTTTTGAGCCAGTCAAAACAGGTTTGAGCCGGTCTGGTCCGGTTTGAGTCCGGTTTGAGCCAGTCAAAACCGGTTTGAGCCAGTCTGGCATGGTTTGAGTCTGGTTTGAGCAGGTCAAAACCGTTTTGAGCTGATCTGGTCCGGATAAATACAGTCAAAACCGGTTTGAGTCTGTTTGAGCCGGTCAAAACCGGTTTGAGCCGGTCTGGTCGGGTTTGAGTCCAGTTTGATCCGGTCAAAATTGGTTTGAGCCGGTCTGGCCTGGTTTGACTTGGTCAAAACCCGTTTGAGTCCGGTTTGAGCTGGTCAAAACTGGTTTGAGCCGGTCTGGCCTGGATTGATCCGGTTTGAGCCGGTCCAGTCATGTTTTAGTCCAGTTTGAGCCAGTCAAAACCGGTTTCAGCCGGTCTGGTTCGGTTTGAGCCGGTCTGGTCCGGTTTGAGCCTGTCAAAACCGATTGAAACAGGTCTGGTCCGGTTTGAGTCGGTTTCAGCCAGTCAAAACCGGTTTGAGCCGGTCTGGCCTGGTTTGATTTGGTCAAAACCCGTATGAGACCGGTTTGAGCCAGTGAAAACCGGTTTGAGATGTTCTGGTCGGTTTGAGCGGTTTGAGCCGTTCTGGTCTGGTGTGAGCCGGTTTGAGCTGGTCTGTTCCTGTTTGAGCCGGTCTGTTCCTGTTTGAGACCGGTTTGAGCCAGTCAAAACAGGTTTGAGACGGTCTGGCCTGGTTTGATCTGGTCAAAACCCGTTTGAGTCCGGTTTGAGTCTGTTCCTGTTTGAGCCGGTCTGTTCCTGTTTGAGTCCGGTTTGAACCGTTCAAAACAGGTTTGAGCCGGTCTGGTCCGGTTTGAGCAGTCTGGCCTGGTTTGATCTGGTCAAAACCCGTATGAGACGGTTTGAGCGGTCTGGCCTGGTTTGATCTGGTCAAAACCCGTATGAGTATGGTTTGAGCTGGTGAAAACCGGTTTGAGATGTTCTGGTCCGGTTTGAGCCGGTTTGAGCCGTTCTGGTCTGTTGTGAGCCGGTATGAGATGGTCTGTTCCTGTTTGAGTCCGGTTTGAGCCGTTCAAAACCGGTTTGAGCCGGTCTGGTCCGGTTTGAGTCCGGTTTGAGCCAGTCAAAACAGGTTTGAGACGGTCTGGCCTGGTTTGATCTGGTCAAAACTCGTATAAGACCGGTTTGAGCCGGTGAAAACCGGTTTGAGATGTTCTTATCCGGTTTGAGCCAGTTTGAGCCAGTCTGGTCTGGCTTGAGCCGGTTTGAGCCGGTCTGTTTCTGTTTGAGTCCACTTTGAGCCATTCAAAACCGGTGTGAGCCGGTCTAGTCCGGTTTGAGTCCGGTTTCAGCTGGTCAAAACTGGTTTGAGCCTGTTTGTTCCGGTTTGAGTCCTTTTTGAGTCAGTCAAAACAGGTTTGAGCCAGTCTGGTCCGGTTTGAGTCCGGTTTGAGCCGGTCAAAACCGGTTTGAGCCGGTCTGGCCTGGTTTGAGTCTGGTTTGAGCAGGTCAAAACCGTTTTGAGCTGATCTGGTCCGGATAAATACGGTCAAAATCGGTTTGATCCTGTTTGAGCCGGTCAAAACCGGTTTGAGCCGGTCTGGTCGGGTTTGAGTCCAGTTTGAGCCGGTCAAAATTGGTTTGAGCCGGTCTGGCCTGGTTTGATTTGGTCAAAACCCTTTTGAGTCCGGTTTGAGCTGGTCAAAACCGGTTTGAGCCGGTCTGGCCTGGATTGATCCGGTTTGAGCCGGTCTGGTCATGTTTTAGTCCGGTTTGAGCCAGTCAAAACCGGTTTCAGCCGGTCTGGTTCGGTTTGAGCCGGTCTGGTCCGGTTTGAGCCTGTCAAAACCGATTGAAACGGTCTGGGCGGTTTGAGTCGGTTTCAGCCAGTCAAAACCGGTTTGAGCCGGTCTGGCCTGGTTTGATGTGGTCAAAACCCGTATAAGACCGGTTTGAGCTGGTGAAAACCGGTTTGAGATGTTCTGGTCGGTTTGAGCCGGTTTGAGCCGTTCTGGTCTGGTGTGAGCGGTTTGAGCCGGTCTGTTACTGTTTGAGCCGGTCTGTTCCTGTTTGAGTCCACTTTGAGCCATTCAAAACCGGTTTGAGCCGGTCTGGTCCGTTTGAGTCCGGTTTCAGCTGGTCAAAACCGGTTTGAGCCTGTTTGTTCGGTTTGAGTCCTTTTGAGCCAGTCAAAACAGGTTTGAGCCAGTCTGGTCCGGTTTGAGTCCGGTTTGAGCGGTCAAAACCGGTTTGAGCCGGTCTGGCCTGGTTTGAGTCTGGTTTGAGCAGGTCAAAACCGTTTTGAGCTGATCTGGTCCGGATAAATACGGTCAAAACCGGTTTGAGCCGGTTTGAGCTGATCAAAACCGGTTTGAGCCGGTCTGGTCGGGTTTGAGTCCAGTTTGAGCCGGTCAAAATTGGTTTGAGCCGGTCTGGCCTGGTTTGATTTGGTCAAAACCCGTTTGAGTCCGGTTTGAGCTGGTCAAAACCGGTTTGAGCCGGTCTGGCCTGGATTGATCCGGTTTGAGCCGGTCTGGTCATATTTTAGTCCGGTTTGAGCCAGTCAAAACCGGTTTCAGCCGGTCTGGTTCGGTTTGAGCCGGTCTGGTCCGGTTTGAGCCTGTCAAAACCGATTGAAACCTGTCTGGGCGGTTTGAGTCCGGTTTCAGCCAGTCAAAACCGGTTTGAGCCGGTCTGGTCCGGTTTGAGCAGTCTGGCCTGGTTTGATTTGGTCAAAACCCGTATGAGACCGGTTTGAGCTGGTGAAAACCGGTTTGAGATGTTCTGGTCGGTTTGAGCCGGTTTGAGCCGTTCTGGTCTGGTGTGAGCCGGTTTGAGCTGGTCTGTTCCTGTTTGAGCCGGTCTGTTCCTGTTTGAGTCGGTTTGAGCCGTTCAAAACCGGTTTGAGCCGGTCTAGTCGGTTTGAGTCGGTTTGAGCCAGTCAAAATCGATTGGAGCGGTCTGGCCTGGTTTGATCTGGTCAAAACCCGTATGAGTACGGTTTGAGCCGGTGAAAACCGGTTTGAGATGTTCTGGTCCGGTTTGAGCCAGTTTGAGCCGGTCTGGTCTGGCTTGAGCCGGTTTGAGCTGGTCTGTTCCTGTTTGAGCGGTCTGTTCCTGTTTGAGTCCGGTTTGAGCCGTTCAAAACCGGTTTGAGCCGGTCTAGTCAGTTTGAGTCCGGTTTGAGCCAGTCAAAATCGATTGGAGCGGTCTGGCCTGGTTTGATCTGGTCAAAACCCGTATGAGTACGGTTTGAGCCGGTGAAAACCGGTTTGAGATGTTCTGGTCCGGTTTGAGCCGGTTTGAGCCGTTCTGGTCTGGTGTGAGCCGGTTTGAGCTGGTCTGTTCCTGTTTGAGCCGGTCTGTTCCTGTTTGAGTCCGGTTTGAGCCGTTCAAAACCGGTTTGAGCCGGTCTAGTCCGGTTTGAGTCGGTTTGAGCCAGTCAAAATCGATTGGAGCGGTCTGGCCTGGTTTGATCTGGTCAAAACCCGTTTGAGTCGGTTTGAGCGGTGAAAACCGGTTTGAGCCGGTCTGGTCGGGTTTGAGTCAGTTTGAGCCGGTCTGGCCTGGTTTGAGTCTGGTTTGAGCCGGTCTGTTACTGTTTGAGCCGGTCTGTTCCTGTTTGAGACCACTTTGAGCCATTCAAAACCGGTGTGAGCCGGTCTAGTCCAGTTTGAGTCCGGTTTCAGCTGGTGAAAACCGGTTTGAGCCGGTTTGGTCCAGTTTGAGTCCAGTTTGAACCAGTCAAACCCGGTTTGAGCCGGTCTGGCCTGGTTTGAGTCTGGTTTGAGCAGGTCAAAACCGTTTTCAGCTGATCTGGTCCGGATAAATACGGTCAAAACTGTTTTGAGTCTGTTTGAGCCAGTCAAAACCGGTTTGAGCCGGTCTGGTCGGGTTTGAGTCCAGTTTCATCTGGTCAAAATTCGTTTGAGCCGGTCTGGCCTGGTTTGATTTGGTCAAAACCCATTTGAGTCCGGTTTGAGCTGGTCAAAACCGGTTTGAGCCGGTCTGGCCTGGATTGATCCGGTTTGAGCCGTTCCAGTCACGTTTTAGTCCGGTTTGAGCCAGTCAAAACCGGTTTCAGCCGGTCTGGTTCGGTTTGAGCCGGTCTGGTCCGGTTTGAGCCTGTCAAAACCGATTGAAACGGTCTGGGCGGTTTGAGTCGGTTTCAGCCGGTCAAAACCGGTTTGAGCGGTCTGGCCTGGATTGATCCGGTTTGAGCCGGTCCAGTCATGTTTTAGTCGGTTTGAGCCAGTCAAAACCGGTTTCAGCCGGTCTGGTTCGGTTTGAGCCGGTCTGGTCGGTTTGAGCCTGTCAAAACCGATTGAAACCGGTCTGGGCCGGTTTGAGTCTGGTTTCAGCCAGTCAAAACCGGTTTGAGCCAGTCTGGCCTGGTTTGATCTGGTCAAAACCCGTATGAGACGGTTTGAGCTGGTGAAAACCGGTTTGAGATGTTCTGGTCGGTTTGAGTCCGGTTTGAGCCATTCTGGTCTGGTGTGAGCCGGTTTGAGCTGGTCTGTTCCTGTTTGAGCCGGTCTGTTCCTGTTTGAGTCCGGTTTGAGCTGTCAAAACCGGTTTGAGCCAGTCTTGTCCGGTTTGAGTCCCGTTTGAGCCAGTCAAAATCGAGTGGAGACGGTCTGGCCTGGTTTGATCTGGTCAAAACCCTTATGAGTACAGTTTGAGCCGGTGAAAACCAGTTTGAGATGTTCTGGTCCGGTTTGAGCCAGTTTGAGCCGGTCTGGTCTGGCTTGAGCCGGTTTGAGCCGGTGTGATACTGTTTGAGCTGGTGTGTTCCTGTTTGAGTCCAGTTTGAGCCATTCATAACCGGTGTGAGCCAGTCTAGTCCAGTTTGAGTCCGGTTTCAGCTGGTCAAAACTGGTTAGAGCCTGTTTGTTCCGGTTTGAGTCCTTTATGAGCCAGTCAAAACAGGTTTGAGCCGTTCTGGTCCGGTTTGAGTCCGGTTTGAGCCGGTCAAAACCGGTTTGAGCCGGTCTGGCCTGGTTTGAGTCTGGTTTGAGCAGGTCAAAACCGTTTTGATCTGATCTGGTCCGGATAAATACGGTCAAAACCGGTTTGAGTCTGTTTGAGCCGGTCAAAACCGGTTTGAGCCGGTCTGGTCGGGTTTGAGTCCAGTTTGATCCGGTCAAAATTTGTTTGAGCCGGTCTGGCCTGGTTAGATTTGGTCAAAACCCGTATGAGTCCGGTTTGAGCTGGTCAAAACCGGTTTGAGCCGGTCTGGCCTGGATTGATCCGGTTTGAGCCGTTCCAGTCATGTTTTAGTCCGGTTTGAGCCAGTCAAAACCGGTTTCAGCCGGTCTGGTTCGGTTTGAGCGGTCTGGTCGGTTTGAGCCTGTCAAAACCGATTGAAACCGGTCTGGGCCGGTTTGAGTCTGGTTTCAGCCAGTCAAAACCGGTTTGAGCCGGTCTGGCCTGGTTTGATCTGGTCAAAACCCGTATGAGACCGGTTTGAGTCGGTGAAAACCGGTTTGAGATGTTCTGGTCCGGTTTGAGCCGGTTTGAGCCATTCTGGTCTGGTGTGAGCCGGTTTGAGCTGGTCTGTTCCTGTTTGAGCCGGTCTGTTCCTGTTTGAGTCCGGTTTGAGCCGTTCAAAACCGGTTTGAGCCGGTCTTGTCCGGTTTGAGTCCGGTTTGAGCCAGTCAAAATCGATTGAGCGGTCTGGCCTGGTTTGATCTGGTCAAAACCCGTATGAGTACGGTTTGAGCCGGTGAAAACCGGTTTGAGATGTTCTGGTCGGTTTGAGCCAGTTTGAGCCGGTCTGGTCTGGCTTGAGCCGGTTTGAGCCGGTCTGTTCCTGTTTGAGCCAGTCTGTTCCTGTTTGAGTCAGTTTGAGCCATTCAAAACCGGTTTGAGCCGGTCTGGTCCGTTTGAGTCCGGTTTGAGCTGGTCAAAACCGGTTTGAGCCTGTTTGTTCGGTTTGAGTCCTTTTGAGCCAGTCAAAACAGGTTTGAGCCGGTCTGGTCGGTTTGAGCCGGTTTGAGCCGGTCCGGTCATGTTTTAGTCCGTTTGAGCCGGTTTGAGCTGGTCTGTTCCTGTTTGAGTCCGGTTTGAGCAGGTCAAAACCGGTTTGAGCCGGTCTGGTTCGGTTTGAGCCGTCAAAACCGGTTTCAGCGGTCAAAACCGGTTTGAGCCGGTCTGGTCGGGTTTGAGTCCAGTTTGAGCCAGTCAAAATTGGTTTGAGCCGGTCTGGCCTGGTTTGATTTGGTCAAAACCCGTTTGAGTCCAGTTTGAGCTGGTCAAAACCGGTTTGAGCCGGTCTGGCCTGGTTTGAGTCTGGTTTGAGCCGGTCCGGTCATGTTTTAGTCCGGTTTGAGCCAGTCAAAACCGGTTTCAGCCGGTCTGGTTCGGTTTGAGCGGTCTGGTCCGGTTTGAGCCTGTCAAAACCGATTGAAACCGGTCTGGGCCGGTTTGAGTCTGGTTTCAGCCAGTCAAAACCGGTTTGAGCCGGTCTGGCCTGGTTTGATCTGGTCAAAACCCGTATGAGACCGGTTTGAGCCGGTGAAAACCGGTTTGAGATGTTCTGGTCCGGTTTGAGCCGGTTTGAGCCGTTCTGGTCTGGTGTGAGCCGGTTTGAGCTGGTCTGTTCCTGTTTGAGCCGGTCTGTTCCTGTTTGAGTCCGGTTTGAGCCGTTCAAAACCGGTTTGAGCCGGTCTAGTCCAGTTTGAGTCCGGTTTGAGCCAGTCAAAATCGATTGGAGACGGTCTGGCCTGGTTTGATCTGGTCAAAACCCGTATGAGTACGGTTTGAGCCGGTGAAAACCGGTTTGAGATGTTCTGGTCTCGTTTGAGCCAGTTTAAGCTGGTCTGGTCTGGCTTGAGCCGGTTTGAGCTGGTGTGATACTGTTTGAGCCGGTGTGTTCCTGTTTGAGTGCTGTTTGAGCCATTCAAAACCGGTGTGAGCCAGTCTAGTCCAGTTTGAGTCCGGTTTCAGCCGGTCAAAACCGGTTTGAGACTGTTTGTTCCGGTTTGAGTCCTTTTTGAGCCAGTCAAAACAGGTTTGAGCCGGTCTGGTCCGGTTTGAGTCCGGTTTGAGCCGGTCAAAACCGGTTTGAGCCGGTCTGGCCTGGTTTGAGTCTGGTTTGAGCAGGTCAAAACCGTTTTGAGCTGATCTGGTCCGGATAAATACGGTCAAAACCGGTTTGAGTCTGTTTGAGCCGGTCAAAACCAGTTTGAGCCGGTCTGGTCGGGTTTGAGTCCAGTTTGAGCCGGTCAAAACCGGTTTGAGCAGGTCTGGCTTGGTTTCATCTGGTCAAAACCCGTATGAGACCGGTTTGAGCCGGTGAAAACCGGTTTGAGATGTTCTGGTCCGGTTTGAGCGGTTTGAGCCATTCTGGTCTGGTGTGAGCCGGTTTGAGCTGGTCTGTTCCTGTTTGAGCCGGTCTGTTCCTGTTTGAGTCTGGCTTGAACCGTTCAAAACCGGTTTGAGCCGGTCTACTCTGGTTTGAGTCCGGTTTGAGCCAGTCAAAATCGATTGGAGACGGTCTGGCCTGGTTTGATCTGGTCAAAACACTTATGAGTATGGTTTTAGCTGGTGAAAACCGGTTTGAGATGTTCTGATCCGGTTTGAGCCAGTTTGAGCCGGTCTGGTCTGGCTTGAGCAGGTTTGAGCCGGTCTGTTACTGTTTGAGCCGGTCTGTTCCTGTTTGAGTCCAGTTTCAGCCATTCAAAACCGGTGTGAGCCGGTCTAGTCCGGTTTGAGTCCGGTTTCAGCCGGTCAAAACCGGTTTGAGCCTGTTTGTTCTGGTTTGAGTCGTTTTTGAGCCAGTCAAAACAGGTTTGAGCCGGTCTGGTCTGGTTTGAGTCCACTTTGAGCCGGTCAAAAACTATTTGAGCTGGTCTGGCCTGGTTTGAGTCTGGTTTGAGCAGGTCCAAACCGTTTTGAGCTGGTCTGGTCCGGATAAATACGGTCAAAACCGGTTTGAGTCTGTTTGAGCCGGTCAAAACCGGTTTGAGCCAGTCTGGTCGGGTTTGAGTCCAGTTTGAGCCGGTCAAAATTGGTTTGAGCCGGTCTGGCCTGGTTTGATCTGGTCAAAACCCGTATAAGACCGGTTTGAGCCGGTGAAAACCGGTTTGAGATGTTTTGGTCCGGTTTGAGCCCGTTTGAGGCGTTCTGGTGTGGTGTGAGCCGGTTTGAGCTGCTCTGTTCCTGTTTGAGCCGGTCTGTTCCTGTTTGAGTCTGGTTTGAGCCGTTCAAAACAGGTTTGAGCCGGTCTAGTCCGGATTGAGTCCGGTTTCAGCCGGTCAAAACCGGTTTGAGCCTGTTTGTTCCGGTTTGAGTCCTTTTTGAGCCAGTCAAAACAGGTTTGAGCCAGTCTGGTCCGGTTTGAGTCCGGTTTGAGCCGGTCAAAACCGGTTTGAGCCGGTCTGGCCTGGTTTGAGTCTGGTTTGAGCAGGTCAAAACCGTTTTGAGCTGATCTGGTCCGGATAAATACGGTCAAAACCTGTTTGAGTCTGTTTGAGCTGGTCAAAACCGGTTTGAGCCGGTCTGGTCGGGTTTGAGTCCAGTTTGATCCGGTCAAAATTGGTTTCAGCCGGTCTGGCCTGGTTTGATTTGGTCAAAACCCTTTGGAGTCCGGTTTGAGCTGGTCAAAACCGGTTTGAGCCGGTCTGGCCTGGATTGATCCGGTTTGAGCCGGTCTGGTCATGTTTTAGTCCGGCTTGAGACAGTCAAAACCGGTTTCAGCCGGTCTGGTTCGGTTTCAGCTGGTCCGGTCCGGTTTAAGCCTGTCAAAATCGATTGAAACCGGTCTGGGCCGGTTTGAGTCCGGTTTCAGCCAGTCAAAACCGGTTTGAGCTGGTCTGGCCTGGTTTGATGTGGTCAAAACCCGTATAAGACCGGTTTGAGCCGGTGAAAACCGGTTTGAGATGTTCTGGTCCGGTTTGAGCCGGTTTGAGGCGTTCTGGTCTGGTGTGAGCCGGTTTGAGCTGGTCTGTTCCTGTTTGAGCCGGTCTGTTCCTGTTTGAGTCCGGTTTGAGCCGTTCAAAACCGGTTTGAGCCGGTCTGTTCTGGTTTGAGTCCGGTTTGAGCCAGTCAAAATCGATTGGAGACGGTCTGGCCTGGTTTGATCTGGTCAAAACCCGTATGAGACCGGTTTGAGCCGGTGAAAACCGGTTTGAGATGTTCTGGTCCGGTTTGAGCCAGTTTGAGCCGGTCTGGTCTGGCTTGAGCCGCTTTGAGCTGGTCTCTTCCTGTTTGAGCCGGTCTGTTCCTGTTTGAGTCCGGTTTGAGCCGTTCAAAACCGGTTTGAGCCGGTGTAGTCCGGTTTGAGTCCGGTTTGAGCCAGTCAAAATCGATTGGAAACGGTCAGGCCTGGTTTGATCTGGTCAAAACCCGTATGAGTACGGTTTGAGCCGGTGAAAATCGGTTTGAGATGTTCTGGTCCGGTTTGAGCCGGTTTGAGCCGGTCTGGTCTGTTGTGAGCCGGTTTGAGCTGGTCTGTTCCTGTTTGAGCCGGTCTGTTCCTGTTTGAGTCCGGTTTGAGCCGTTCAAAACCGGTTTGAGCCGGTCTAGTCCGGTTTGAGTCCGGTTTGAGCCAGTCAAAATCGATTGGAGACGGTCTGGCCTGCTTTGATCTGGTCAAAACCCGTATGAGTACGGTTTGAGCCGGTGAAAGCCGTTTTGAGATGTTCTGGTCAGGTTTGAGGCAGTTTTAGCCGGTCTGGTCTGGCTTGAGCCGGTTTGAGCCGGTGTGATACTGTTTTAGCCGGTCTGTTCCTGTTTGAGTCCACTTTGAGCCATTCAAAACCGGTGTGAGCCGGTCTAGTCCAGTTTGAGTCCGGTTTCAGCTGGTGAAAACCGGTTTGAGCTTGTTTGTTCCGGTTTGAGTCCTTTTTGAGCCAGTCAAAACAGGTTTGAGCCGGTCTGGTCCGGTTTGAGTCCGGTTTGAGCCAGTCAAAACCGTTTGAGCCGGTCCGGCATGCTTTGAGTCTGGTTTGCGCAGGTCAAAACCGTTTTGAGCTGATCTGGTCTGGATAAATACAGTCAAAACAGGTTTGAATCTGTTTGAGCCGGTCAAAACCGGTTTGAGCCGGTCTGGTCGGGTTTGAGTCCAGTTTGATCCGGTCAAAATTGGTTTGAGCCGGTCTGGCCTGGTTTGACTTGGTCAAAACCTGTTTGAGTCCGGTTTGAGCTGGTCAAAACCGGTTTGAGCTGGTCTGGCCTGGATTGATCTGGTTTGAGCCGGTCCAGTCATGTTTTAGTACGGTTTGAGCTAGTAAAAACCGGTTTGAGCCGGTCTGGCCTGGTTTGATCTGGTCAAAACCCGTATGAGACCGGTTTGAGCCAGTGAAAAACGGTTTGAGATGTTCTGGTCCGGTTTGAGCCGGTTTGAGCCGTTCTGGTCTGGTTTGAGTCGGTTTGAGCTGGTCTGTTCCTGTTTGAGCCGGTCTGTTCCTGTTTGAGTCGGTTTGAGCCGTTCAAAACCGGTTTGAGCCGGTCTAGTCGGTTTGAGTCCGGTTTGAGCCAGTCAAAATCGATTGGAGCGGTCTGGCCTGGTTTGATCTGGTCAAAACCCGTATGAGTACGGTTTGAGCCGGTGAAAACCGGTTTGAGATGTTCTGGTCTGGTTTGAGCCAGTTTGAGCCGTTCTGGTCTGGCTTGAGCCGGTTTGAGCTGGTGTGATACTGTTTGAGCCGGTGTGTTCCTGTTTGAGTCCAGTTTGAGCCATTCAAAACCGGTGTGAGCCGGTCTAGTCCAGTTTGAGTCCGGTTTCAGCCGGTCAAAACCGGTTTGAGCCTGTTTGTTCCGGTTTGAGTCCTTTTTGAGCCAGTCAAAACAGGTTTGAGCCGGTCTGGTCCGGTTTGAGTCCGGTTTGAGCCGGTCAAAACCGGTTTGAGCCCGTCTGGCCTGGTTTGAGTCTGGTTGGAGCAGGTCAAAACCGTTTTGAGCTGATCTGGTCCGGATAAATACGGTCGAAACCGGTTTGAGTCTGTTTGAGCCGGTCAAAACCGGTTTGAGCCGGTCTGGTCGGGTTTGAGTCCAGTTTGATCCGGTCAAAATTGGTTTGAGCCGGTCTGGCCTGGTTTGATTTGGTCAAAACCCGTTTGAGTCCGGTTTGAGCTGGTCAAAACCGGTTTGAGCCGGTCTGGCCTGGATTGATCTGGTTTGAGCCGGTCCAGTCATGTTTTAGTCCGGTTTGAGCCAGTCAAAACCGGTTTCAGCCGGTCTGGTTCGGTTTGAGCCGGTCTGGTCTGGTTTGAGCCTGTCAAAACCGATTGAAACCGGTCTGGGCCGGTTTGAGTCCGGTTTCAGCCAGTCAAAACCGGTTTGAGCCGGTCTGGCCTGGTTTGATCTGGTCAAAACCCGTATGAGACCGGTTTGAGCCGGTGAAAACCGGTTTGAGATGTTCTGGTCCGGTTTGAGCCGGTTTGAGCTGTTCTGGTCTGGTGTGAGCCGGTTTGAGCTGGTCTGTTCCTGTTTGAGCCGGTCTGTTCCTGTTTGAGTCCGGTTTGAGCCGTTCAAAACCGGTTTGAGCCGGTCTGGTCTGGTTTGAGTCGGTTTGAGCCAGTCAAAATCGATTGAGACGGTCTGGCCTGGTTTGATCTGGTCAAAACCCGTTTGAGTCCGGTTTGAGCCGGTGAAAACCGGTTTGAGCTGTTCTGGTCTGGTTTGAGCCGGTTTGAGCCATTCTGGTCTGGTGTGAGACGGTTTGAGCTGGTCTGTTCCTGTTTGAGCCGGTCTGTTCCTGTTTGAGTCCGGTTTGAGCGGTTCAAAACCGGTTTGAGCCGGTCTAGTCCGGTTTGAGTCCGGTTTGAGCCGGTCAAAACCTGTTTGAGCCTGTTTGTTCTGGTTTGAGTCCTTTTGAGCCAGTCAAAACAGGTTTGAGCGGTCTGGTCCGGTTTGAGTCGGTTTGAGCCAGTCAAAACCGGTTTGAGCCGGTCTGGCCTGGTTTGAGTCTGGTTTGAGCAGGTCAAAACCGTTTTGAGCTGATCTGGTCCGGATAAATACGGTCAAAACCGGTTTGAGTCTGTTTGAGCCGGTCAAAACCGGTTTGAGCCGGTCTGGTCGGGTTTGAGTCCAGTTTGATCCGGTCAAAATTGGTTTGAGCCGGTCTGGCCTGGTTTGACTTGGTCAAAACCCGTTTGAGTCCGGTTTGAGCTGGTCAAAACCGGTTTGAGCCGGTCTGGCCTGGATTGATCCGGTTTGAGCCGGTCCAGTCATGTTTTAGTCCGGTTTGAGCCAGTCAAAACCGGTTTGAGCCGGTCTGGCCTGGTTTGATCTGGTCAAAACCCGTATGAGACCGGTTTGAGCCGGTGAAAACCGGTTTGAGATGTTCTGGTCCGGTTTGAGCCGGTTTGAGCTGTTCTGGTCTGGTGTGAGCCGGTTTGAGCTGGTCTGTTCCTGTTTGAGCCGGTCTGTTCCTGTTTGAGTCCGGTTTGAGCTGCTCAAAACCGGTTTGAGCCGGTCTAGTCCGGTTTGAGTCCGGTTTGAGCCAGTCAAAATCGATTGAGACGGTCTGGCCTGGTTTGATCTGGTCAAAACCGTTTGAGTCCGGTTTGAGCCGGTTTGAGCCGTGAAACCGGTTTGAGATGTTCTGGTCGGTTTGAGCCAGTTTGAGCCGGTCTGGTCTGGCTTGAGCCGGTTTGAGCTGGTGTGATACTGTTTGAGCCGGTGTGTTCCTGTTTGAGTCCAGTTTGAGCCATTCAAAACCGGTGTGAGCCAGTCTAGTCCAGTTTGAGTCCGGTTTCAGCCGGTCAAAACCGGTTTGAGCCTGTTTGTTCCGGTTTGAGTCCTTTTGAGCCAGTCAAAACAGGTTTGAGCCGGTCTGGTCCGGTTTGAGTCCGGTTTGAGTCCGTTTCAGCCGGTCAAAACCGGTTTGAGCCGTCTGGCCTGGTTTGAGTCCGGTTTGAGCAGGTCAAAACCGTTTTGAGCTGATCTGGTCCGATAAATACGGTCAAAACCGGTTTGAGTCTGTTTGAGCCGGTCAAAACCGGTTTGAGCCGGTCTGGTCGGGTTTGAGTCCGGTTTGAGCCGGTCTGGCCTGGTTTGATTTGGTCAAAACCGTTTGAGTCCGGTTTGAGCTGGTCAAAACCGGTTTGAGCCGGTCTGGCCTGGATTGATCCGTTTGAGCCGGTCCAGTCATGTTTTAGTCCGGTTTGAGCCAGTCAAAACCGGTTTCAGCCGGTCTGGTTCGGTTTGAGCCGGTCTGGTCCGTTTGAGCCTGTCAAAACCGATTGAAACCGGTCTGGGCCGGTTTGAGTCCGGTTTCAGCCAGTCAAAACCGGTTTGAGCCGGTCTGGCCTGGTTTGATCTGGTCAAAACCCGTATGAGACCGGTTTGAGCCGGTGAAAACCGGTTTGAGATGTTCTGGTCCGGTTTGAGCCGTCAAAACCGGTTTGAGATGTTCTGGTCTGGTGTGAGCCGGTTTGAGCTGGTCTGTTCCTGTTTGAGCCGGTCTGTTCCTGTTTGAGTCCGGTTTGAGCTGCTCAAAACCGGTTTGAGCCGGTCTAGTCCGGTTTGAGTCCGTTTGAGCCAGTCAAAATCGATTGAGACGGTCTGGCCTGGTTTGATCTGGTCAAAACCCGTATGAGTACGGTTTGAGCCGGTGAAAACCGGTTTGAGATGTTCTGGTCTGGTTTGAGCCAGTTTGAGCCATTCTGGTCTGGCTTGAGCCGGTTTGAGCCGGTGTGATACTGTTTGAGCCGGTGTGTTCCTGTTTGAGTCCAGTTTGAGCCATTCAAAACCGGTGTGAGCCAGTCTAGTCCAGTTTGAGTCCGTTTCAGCCGGTCAAAACCGGTTTGAGCCTGTTTGTTCGGTTTGAGTCCTTTTGAGCCAGTCAAAACAGGTTTGAGCCGGTCTGGTCCGTTTGAGTCCGTTTGAGCCGGTCAAAACCGGTTTGAGCCGGTCTGGCCTGGTTTGAGTCCGGTTTGAGCAGGTCAAAACCGTTTTGAGCTGATCTGGTCCGGATAAATACGGTCAAAACCGGTTTGAGTCTGTTTGAGCCGGTCAAAACCGGTTTGAGCCGGTCTGGTCGGGTTTGAGTCCAGTTTGAGCCGGTCAAAACCGGTTTGAGTCCGGTTTGAGCCTGTCAAAACCGGTTTGAGCAGGTCAAAACCGTTTGAGCCGGTCTGGTCTGGTTTGAGCCGGTCTGTCCGGTTTGAGCCGGTCTGTTCCTGTTTGAGCGGTCTGTTCCTGTTTGAGTCCAGTTTGAGCCAGTCAAAACCGGTTTCAGCCGGTCTGGTTCGGTTTGAGCCGGTCTGGTCCGGTTTGAGCCTGTCAAAACCGATTGAAACGGTCTGGGCGGTTTGAGTCCGTTTCAGCCAGTCAAAACCGGTTTGAGCGGTCTGGCCTGGTTTGATCTGGTCAAAACTCGTATAAGACCGGTTTGAGCCGGTGAAAACCGGTTTGAGATGTTCTGGTCCGGTTTGAGCCAGTTTGAGCCGGTCTGGTCTGGCTTGAGCCGGTTTGAGCTGGTCTGTTACTGTTTGAGCCGGTCTGTTCCTGTTTGAGTCCAGTTTGAGCCATTCAAAACCGGTGTGAGCCGGTCTAGTCCGGTTTGAGTCCGGTTTCAGCCGGTCAAAACCGGTTTGAGCCTGTTTGTTCTGGTTTGAGTCCTTTTTGAGCCAGTCAAAACAGGTTTGAGCCGGTCTGGTCCGGTTTGAGTCCAGTTTGAGCCGGTCAAAACCGGTTTGAGCCGGTCTGGCCTGGTTTGAGTCCGGTTTGAGCAGGTCAAAACCGTTTTGAGCTGATCTGGTCCGGATAAATACGGTCAAAACCGGTTTGAGTCTGTTTGAGCCCGTCAAAACCGGTTTGAGCCGGTCTGGTCGGGTTTGAGTCCAGTTTGAGCCGGTCAAAATTGGTTTGAGCCGGTCTGGCCTGGTTTGATTTGGTCAAAACCCGTTTGAGTCCGGTTTGAGCTGGTCAAAACCGGTTTGAGCCGGTCTGGTCTGGTTTGAGCCGGTCTGGTCCGGTTTGAGCCGGTCCAGTCATGTTTTAGTCCGTTTGAGCCAGTCAAAACCGGTTTCAGCGGTCTGGTTCGGTTTGAGCCGGTCTGGTCCGGTTTGAGCCTGTCAAAACCGATTGAAACCGGTCTGGGCCGGTTTGAGTCCGTTTCAGCCAGTCAAAACCGGTTTGAGCCGGTCTGGCCTGGTTTGATCTGGTCAAAACCCGTATGAGACCGGTTTGAGCCGGTGAAAACCGGTTTGAGATGTTCTGGTCCGTTTGAGCCGGTTTGAGCCGGTCTGGTCTGGTTTGAGCCGGTTTGAGCTGGTCTGTTCCTGTTTGAGCCGGTCTGTTCCTGTTTGAGTCCGGTTTGAGCCGTTTGAGCTGGTCAAAACCGTTTGAGCCGGTCTAGTCCGGTTTGAGTCCGTTTGAGCCAGTCAAAACCGGTTTGAGCCTGTTTGTTCTGGTTTGAGTCCTTGAGCCAGTCAAAACAGGTTTGAGCCGGTCTGTCCGGTTTGAGCCGTTTGAGCTGGTCAAAACCGGTTTGAGCCGGTTTGAGTCTGGTTTGAGCCAGTCAAAACCGGTTTGAGCCGGTCTGGTCCGGTTTGAGCTGGTCAAAACCGTTTGAGTCCGGTTTGAGCAGTCTGGCCTGGATTGATCCGGTTTGAGCTGGTCAAAACCGGTTTGAGTCCAGTTTGAGCCGGTCAAAACCGTTTGAGCCGGTCTGGTCCGTTTGAGTCCGTTTGAGCCGGTCAAAACCGTTTGAGCCGGTTTGAGCCGTCTGGCCTGGTTTGAGTCCGTTTGAGCCAGTCTAGTCCAGTTTGAGTCCGGTTTGAGCCGGTCTGTCCGGTTTGAGTCTGTTTGAGCCGTCAAAACCGGTTTGAGCCGGTCTGGCCTGGTTTGAGTCCGGTTTGAGCTGGTCAAAACCGGTTTGAGCGGTCTGGTCCGGTTTGAGCGGTGAAAACCGGTTTGAGCGGTCTGGTCCGGTTTGAGTCTGTTTGAGCCGTCAAAACCGGTTTGAGCCGGTCTGGTCGGGTTTGAGTCCAGTTTGAGCCGTCAAAACCGGTTTGAGCGGTCTGGCCTGGTTTGATCTGGTCAAAACCCGTATGAGACCGGTTTGAGCTGGTGAAAACCGGTTTGAGATGTTCTGGTCCGGTTTGAGCCGGTTTGAGCCGTTCTGGTCTGGTGTGAGCCGGTTTGAGCTGGTCTGTTCCTGTTTGAGCCGGTCTGTTCCTGTTTGAGTCGGTTTGAGCCGTTCAAAACCGGTTTGAGCCGGTCTGGTCCGTTTGAGTCCGGTTTGAGCCAGTCAAAACCGGTTTGAGCCGGTCTGGCCTGGTTTGATCTGGTCAAAACCCGTATGAGTACGGTTTGAGCCGGTGAAAACCGGTTTGAGATGTTCTGGTCCGTTTGAGCCAGTTTGAGCCGGTCTGGTCTGGCTTGAGCCGGTTTGAGCTGGTCTGTTACTGTTTGAGCCGGTCTGTTCCTGTTTGAGTCCAGTTTGAGCCATTCAAAACCGGTTTGAGCCGGTGTGATACTGTTTGAGCCGGTCTAGTCCAGTTTGAGTCCGGTTTCAGCCGGTCAAAACCGGTTTGAGCCTGTTTGTTCCGGTTTGAGTCCTTTTTGAGCCAGTCAAAACAGGTTTGAGCCGGTCTGGTCCGGTTTGAGTCCGGTTTGAGCCAGTCAAAACCGGTTTGAGCCAGTCTGGCCTGGTTTGAGTCTGGTTTGAGCAGGTCAAAACCGTTTTGAGCTGATCTGGTCCGGATAAATACGGTCAAAACCGGTTTGAGTCTGTTTGAGCCGGTCAAAACCGGTTTGAGCCGGTCTGGTCGGGTTTGAGTCCAGTTTGATCCGGTCAAAATTGGTTTGAGCCGGTCTGGCCTGGTTTGATTTGGTCAAAACCGTTTGAGTCCGGTTTGAGCTGGTCAAAACCGGTTTGAGCCGGTCTGGCCTGGATTGATCCGTTTGAGCCGGTCCAGTCATGTTTTAGTCCGGTTTGAGCCAGTCAAAACCGGTTTCAGCCGGTCTGGTTCGGTTTGAGCCGGTCTGGTCCGGTTTGAGCCTGTCAAAACCGATTGAAACCGGTCTGGGCCGGTTTGAGTCCGGTTTCAGCCAGTCAAAACCGGTTTGAGCCGGTCTGGCCTGGTTTGATCTGGTCAAAACCCGTATGAGACCGGTTTGAGCCGGTGAAAACCGGTTTGAGATGTTCTGGTCGGTTTGAGCGGTTTGAGCCATTCTGGTCTGGTGTGAGCCGGTTTGAGCTGGTCTGTTCCTGTTTGAGCCGGTCTGTTCCTGTTTGAGTCCGTTTGAGCCGGTCAAAACCGGTTTGAGCCGGTCTGGTCCGGTTTGAGTCCGTTTGAGCCAGTCAAAACCGGTTTGAGCCGGTCTGGCCTGGTTTGATCTGGTCAAAACCCTTATGAGTACAGTTTGAGCCGGTGAAAACCGGTTTGAGATGTTCTGGTCCGTTTGAGCCAGTTTGAGCCGTTCTGGTCTGGCTTGAGCCGGTTTGAGCCGGTGTGATACTGTTTGAGCCGGTGTGTTCCTGTTTGAGTCCAGTTTGAGCCATTCAAAACCGTGTGAGCCAGTCTAGTCCAGTTTGAGTCCGTTTCAGCCGGTCAAAACCGGTTTGAGCCTGTTTGTTCCGGTTTGAGTCCTTTTTGAGCCAGTCAAAACAGGTTTGAGCCGGTCTGGTCCGGTTTGAGTCCGGTTTGAGCCGGTCAAAACCGGTTTGAGCCGGTCTGGCCTGGTTTGAGTCCGGTTTGAGCAGGTCAAAACCGTTTTGAGCTGATCTGGTCCGGATAAATACGGTCAAAACCGGTTTGAGTCCGGTTTGAGTCGGTTTGAGCCAGTCAAAACAGGTTTGAGCCGGTCTGGTCGGTTTGAGTCCAGTTTGATCCGGTCAAAATTGGTTTGAGCCGGTCTGGCCTGGTTTGATTTGGTCAAAACCCGTTTGAGTCCGGTTTGAGCCGGTTTGAGCTGTCAAAACCGGTTTGAGCCGGTCTGGCCTGGATTGATCCGGTTTGAGCCGGTCCAGTCATGTTTTAGTCCGGTTTGAGCCGTCAAAACCGGTTTGAGCCGGTCTGGTCTGGTTTGAGCCGGTCTGGTCCGGTTTGAGCCTGTCAAAACCGATTGAAACCGGTCTGGGCCGGTTTGAGTCCGGTTTCAGCCGGTCAAAACCGGTTTGAGCCGGTCTGGCCTGGTTTGATCTGGTCAAAACCCGTATGAGACGGTTTGAGCCGGTGAAAACCGGTTTGAGATGTTCTGGTCCGGTTTGAGCTGTCAAAACCGGTTTGAGATGTTCTGGTCCGGTTTGAGCTGGTGAAAACCGGTTTGAGCTGGTCTGTTACTGTTTGAGCCGGTCTGGTCCGGTTTGAGTCCGGTTTGAGCTGTTCAAAACCGGTTTGAGCCGGTCTAGTCCGGTTTGAGTCCGTTTGAGCCGTCAAAACCGGTTTGAGCCTGTTTGTTCTGGTTTGAGTCCTTTTGAGCCAGTCAAAACAGGTTTGAGCCGGTCTGGTCCGGTTTGAGTCTGTTTGAGCCGGTGAAAACCGGTTTGAGCCGGTCTGGCCTGGTTTGAGTCTGGTTTGAGCAGGTCAAAACCGTTTTGAGCTGATCTGGTCCGATAAATACGGTCAAAACCGGTTTGAGTCCGGTTTGAGTCGGTTTGAGCTGGTCAAAACCGGTTTGAGCCGGTCTGGTCGGGTTTGAGTCCAGTTTGATCCGGTCAAAATTGGTTTGAGCCGGTCTGGCCTGGTTTGATTTGGTCAAAACCGTTTGAGTCCGGTTTGAGCTGGTCAAAACCGGTTTGAGCCGGTCTGGCCTGGATTGATCCGTTTGAGCCGGTCCAGTCATGTTTTAGTCCGGTTTGAGCCAGTCAAAACCGGTTTGAGCCGTTCTGGTCTGGTTTGAGCCGGTCTGGTCCGGTTTGAGCCTGTCAAAACCGATTGAAACCGGTCTGGGCCGGTTTGAGTCCGGTTTCAGCCAGTCAAAACCGGTTTGAGCCGGTCTGGCCTGGTTTGATCTGGTCAAAACCCGTATGAGACCGGTTTGAGCGGTTTGAGCCGTGAAACCGGTTTGAGATGTTCTGGTCCGTTTGAGCCGGTTTGAGCCGTTCTGGTCTGGTGTGAGCCGGTTTGAGCTGGTCTGTTCCTGTTTGAGCCGGTCTGTTCCTGTTTGAGTCCGGTTTGAGCCGTTCAAAAGCGGTTTGAGCTGGTCTAGTCCAGTTTGAGTCCGGTTTCAGCCGGTCAAAACCGGTTTGAGCCTGTTTGTTTTGGTTTGAGTCCTTTTTGAGCCAGTCAAAACAGGTTTGAGCCGGTCTGGTCCGGTTTGAGTCCGGTTTGAGCCGGTCAAAACCGGTTTGAGCCGGTCTGGCCTGGTTTGAGTCTGGTTTGAGCAGGTCAAAACCGTTTTGAGCTGATCTGGTCCGATAAATACGGTCAAAACCGGTTTGAGTCTGTTTGAGCCGGTCAAAACCGGTTTGAGCCGGTCTGGTCGGGTTTGAGTCCAGTTTGATCCGTCAAAATTGGTTTGAGCCGGTCTGGCCTGGTTTGATTTGGTCAAAACCCGTTTGAGTCCGTTTGAGCTGGTCAAAACCGGTTTGAGCCGGTCTGGCCTGGATTGATCCGGTTTGAGCCGGTCAGTCATGTTTTAGTCCGGTTTGAGCCAGTCAAAACCGGTTTCAGCCGGTCTGGTTCGGTTTGAGCCGGTCTGGTCCGGTTTGAGCCTGTCAAAACCGATTGAAACCGGTCTGGGCCGGTTTGAGTCCGGTTTCAGCCAGTCAAAACCGGTTTGAGTCCGGTTTGAGCGGTCTGGCCTGGTTTGATCTGGTCAAAACCCGTATGAGACCGGTTTGAGCCGGTGAAAACCGGTTTGAGATGTTCTGGTCCGGTTTGAGCCGGTTTGAGCCATTCTGGTCTGGTGTGAGCCGGTTTGAGCTGGTCTGTTCCTGTTTGAGCCGGTCTGTTCCTGTTTGAGTCCGGTTTGAGCTGCTCAAAACCGGTTTGAGCCGGTCTAGTCCGGTTTGAGTCCAGTTTGAGCCAGTCAAAATCGATTGGAGACGATCTGGCCTGGTTTGATCTGGTCAAAACCCGTATGAGTACGGTTTGAGCCGGTGAAAACCGGTTTGAGATGTTCTGGTCTGGTTTGAGCCAGTTTGAGCCGTCTGGTCTGGCTTGAGCCGGTTTGAGCCGGTGTGTTCCTGTTTGAGCGGTCTGTTCCTGTTTGAGTCCAGTTTGAGCCATTCAAAACCGGTGTGAGCCAGTCTAGTCCAGTTTGAGTCCGGTTTCAGCCGGTCAAAACCGGTTTGAGCCTGTTTGTTCCGGTTTGAGTCCTTTTGAGCCAGTCAAAACAGGTTTGAGCGGTCTGGTCCGGTTTGAGTCCGTTTGAGCCGTCAAAACCGGTTTGAGCCGTCTGGCCTGGTTTGAGTCTGGTTTGAGCAGGTCAAAACCGTTTTGAGCTGATCTGGTCCGATAAATACGGTCAAAACCGGTTTGAGTCTGTTTGAGCCGGTCAAAACCGGTTTGAGCCGGTCTGGTCGGGTTTGAGTCCAGTTTGATCCGTCAAAATTGGTTTGAGCCGGTCTGGCCTGGTTTGATTTGGTCAAAACCGTTTGAGTCCGGTTTGAGCTGGTCAAAACCGGTTTGAGCCGGTCTGGCCTGGATTGATCGGTTTGAGCCGTCCAGTCATGTTTTAGTCCGTTTGAGCCAGTCAAAACCGGTTTCAGCCGGTCTGGTTCGGTTTGAGCCGGTCTGGTCCGGTTTGAGCCTGTCAAAACCGATTGAAACCGGTCTGGGCCGGTTTGAGTCTGGTTTCAGCCAGTCAAAACCGGTTTGAGCCGGTCTGGCCTGGTTTGATCTGGTCAAAACCCGTATGAGACCGGTTTGAGCCGGTGAAAACCGGTTTGAGATGTTCTGGTCCGGTTTGAGTCTGGTTTGAGCCATTCTGGTCTGGTGTGAGCCGGTTTGAGCTGGTCTGTTCCTGTTTGAGCCGGTCTGTTCCTGTTTGAGTCCGGTTTGAGCTGGTCAAAACCGGTTTGAGCCGGTCTGGTCTGGTTTGAGTCCGGTTTGAGCCAGTCAAAATCGATTGGAGACGGTCTGGCCTGGTTTGATCTGGTCAAAACCCTTATGAGTACAGTTTGAGCCGGTGAAAACCGGTTTGAGATGTTCTGGTCTGGTTTGAGCCAGTTTGAGCCATTCTGGTCTGGGTTGAGCCGGTTTGAGCCGGTGTGATACTGTTTGAGCCGGTCTGGTCCGGTTTGAGTCCAGTTTGAGCCATTCAAAACCGGTGTGAGCCAGTCTAGTCCAGTTTGAGTCCGGTTTCAGCCGGTCAAAACCGGTTTGAGCCTGTTTGTTCCGGTTTGAGTCCTTTTTGAGCCAGTCAAAACAGGTTTGAGCCGGTCTGGTCTGGTTTGAGTCCGGTTTGAGCCGGTCAAAACCGGTTTGAGCCGGTCTGGCCTGGATTGATCCGTTTGAGCCGGTCAGTCATGTTTTAGTCCGGTTTGAGCCAGTCAAAACCGTTTGAGCCGGTCTGGTCTGGTTTGAGCCGGTCTGGTCCGGTTTGAGCCTGTCAAAACCGATTGAAACCGGTCTGGGCCGGTTTGAGTCCGGTTTCAGCCAGTCAAAACCGGTTTGAGCCGGTCTGGCCTGGTTTGATCTGGTCAAAACCGTTTGAGTCCGTTTGAGCCGGTTTGAGCCAGTGAAAACCGGTTTGAGATGTTCTGGTCCGGTTTGAGCCGTCAAAACCGGTTTGAGATGTTCTGGTCTGGTGTGAGCCGGTTTGAGCTGGTCTGTTCCTGTTTGAGCCGGTCTGTTCCTGTTTGAGTCCGTTTGAGCCAGTCAAAACCGGTTTGAGCTGGTCTAGTCCAGTTTGAGTCCGGTTTCAGCCGGTCAAAACCGGTTTGAGCCTGTTTGTTCCGGTTTGAGTCCTTTTGAGCCAGTCAAAACAGGTTTGAGCCGGTCTGGTCCGTTTGAGTCCGTTTGAGCCGGTCAAAACCGGTTTGAGCCGGTCTGGCCTGGTTTGAGTCTGGTTTGAGCAGGTCAAAACCGTTTTGAGCTGATCTGGTCCGGATAAATACGGTCAAAACCGGTTTGAGTCTGTTTGAGCCGTCAAAACCGGTTTGAGCCGGTCTGGTCGGGTTTGAGTCCAGTTTGAGCCGGTCAAAATTGGTTTGAGCCGGTCTGGTCTGGTTTGAGCCAGTCAAAACCGGTTTCAGCGGTCTGGTTCGGTTTGAGCCGTCTGGTCCGGTTTGAGCCTGTCAAAACCGATTGAAACCGGTCTGGGCCGGTTTGAGTCCGGTTTGAGCTGGTCAAAACCGGTTTGAGCCGGTCTGGCCTGGATTGATCCGGTTTGAGCTGGTCAAAACCGGTTTGAGCCGTCCAGTCATGTTTTAGTCGGTTTGAGTCCGTTTGAGCCAGTCAAAACCGGTTTGAGCCGGTCTGGCCTGGTTTGATCTGGTCAAAACCCGTATGAGACCGGTTTGAGCCGGTCAAAACCGTTTGAGATGTTCTGGTCCGTTTGAGCCGGTTTGAGCCATTCTGGTCTGGTGTGAGCGGTTTGAGCTGGTCTGTTCCTGTTTGAGCCGGTCTGTTCCTGTTTGAGTCCGGTTTGAGCTGGTCAAAACCGGTTTGAGCCGGTCTGGTCCGGTTTGAGTCCTGTTTGAGCCAGTCAAAATCGATTGAGACGGTCTGGCCTGGTTTGATCTGGTCAAAACCCTTATGAGTACAGTTTGAGCCGGTGAAAACCGGTTTGAGATGTTCTGGTCCGGTTTGAGCCAGTTTGAGCCGGTCTGGTCTGGCTTGAGCCGGTTTGAGCCGGTGTGATACTGTTTGAGCCGGTCTGTTCCTGTTTGAGTCCAGTTTGAGCCATTCAAAACCGTGTGAGCCAGTCTAGTCCAGTTTGAGTCCGGTTTCAGCCGGTCAAAACCGGTTTGAGCCTGTTTGTTCCGGTTTGAGTCCTTTTTGAGCCAGTCAAAACAGGTTTGAGCCGGTCTGGTCCGGTTTGAGTCCGGTTTGAGCCGGTCAAAACCGGTTTGAGCCGGTCTGGCCTGGTTTGAGTCCGGTTTGAGCAGGTCAAAACCGTTTTGAGCTGATCTGGTCCGATAAATACGGTCAAAACCGGTTTGAGTCCTGTTTGAGCCAGTCAAAACAGGTTTGAGCCGGTCTGGTCGGTTTGAGTCCAGTTTGATCCGGTCAAAATTGGTTTGAGCCGGTCTGGCCTGGTTTGATTTGGTCAAAACCGTTTGAGTCCGGTTTGAGCTGGTCAAAACCGGTTTGAGCCGGTCTGGCCTGGATTGATCCGGTTTGAGCCAGTTTGAGCCAGTCAAAACCGGTTTGAGTCTGGTTTGAGCCAGTCAAAACCGGTTTGAGCCGGTCTGGTCTGGTTTGAGCCGGTCTGGTCCGGTTTGAGCCTGTCAAAACCGGTTTGAGCCGTGAAACCGGTTTGAGCCGTCTGGGCTGGTTTGAGTCCGGTTTCAGCCGGTCAAAACCGGTTTGAGCCGGTCTGGCCTGGTTTGATCTGGTCAAAACCCGTATGAGACCGGTTTGAGCCGGTGAAAACCGGTTTGAGATGTTCTGGTCCGGTTTGAGCCGGTTTGAGCCGGTTTGAGCCATTCTGGTCTGGTGTGAGCCGGTTTGAGCTGGTCTGTTCCTGTTTGAGCCGGTCTGTTCCTGTTTGAGTCCGGTTTGAGCCGTTCAAAACCGGTTTGAGCCGGTCTAGTCCGGTTTGAGTCCGGTTTCAGCCGGTCAAAACCGGTTTGAGCCTGTTTGTTTTGGTTTGAGTCCTTTTTGAGCCAGTCAAAACAGGTTTGAGCCGGTCTGGTCCGGTTTGAGTCCGGTTTGAGCCGGTCAAAACCGGTTTGAGCCGGTCTGGCCTGGTTTGAGTCTGGTTTGAGCAGGTCAAAACCGTTTTGAGCTGATCTGGTCCGGATAAATACGGTCAAAACCGGTTTGAGTCCGTTTGAGCTGGTCAAAACCGGTTTGAGCCGGTCTGGTCGGGTTTGAGTCCAGTTTGATCCGGTCAAAATTGGTTTGAGCCGGTCTGGCCTGGTTTGATTTGGTCAAAACCCGTTTGAGTCCGGTTTGAGCTGGTCAAAACCGGTTTGAGCCGGTCTGGCCTGGATTGATCCGTTTGAGCCGGTCCAGTCATGTTTTAGTCCGGTTTGAGCCAGTCAAAACCGGTTTCAGCGGTCTGGTTCGGTTTGAGCCGGTCTGGTCCGGTTTGAGCCTGTCAAAACCGATTGAAACCGGTCTGGGCCGGTTTGAGTCCGGTTTCAGCCAGTCAAAACCGGTTTGAGCCGGTCTGGCCTGGTTTGATCTGGTCAAAACCCGTATGAGACCGGTTTGAGCCGGTGAAAACCGGTTTGAGATGTTCTGGTCCGGTTTGAGCCGGTTTGAGCCGGTTTGAGCCATTCTGGTCTGGTGTGAGCCGGTTTGAGCTGGTCTGTTCCTGTTTGAGCTGGTCTGTTCCTGTTTGAGTCCGGTTTGAGCCGTTCAAAACCGGTTTGAGCTGGTCTAGTCCAGTTTGAGTCCGGTTTCAGCCGGTCAAAACCGGTTTGAGCCTGTTTGTTCTGGTTTGAGTCCTTTTTGAGCCAGTCAAAACAGGTTTGAGCCGGTCTGGCCTGGTTTGAGTCTGGTTTGAGCCGGTCAAAACCGGTTTGAGCCGGTCTGGCCTGGTTTGAGTCTGGTTTGAGCAGGTCAAAACCGTTTTGAGCTGATCTGGTCCGGATAAATACGGTCAAAACCGGTTTGAGTCCGTTTGAGCCGGTCAAAACCGGTTTGAGTCCTGTTTGAGCCGGTCTGGTCGGGTTTGAGTCCAGTTTGATCCGGTCAAAATTGGTTTGAGCCGGTCTGGCCTGGTTTGATTTGGTCAAAACCCGTTTGAGTCCGGTTTGAGCTGGTCAAAACCGGTTTGAGCCGGTCTGGCCTGGATTGA
>JAKFHT010000340.1:0-70882 GCA_023783455.1 Erythrocebus patas | reverse complement strand
GTGAAAAGGAAATATCTTCCGATCAAAACTGGAAAGAAGCTTTCTGAGAAACTGCTCTGTGTTCTGTTAATTCATCTCACAGAGTTACATCTTTCCCTTCAAGAAGCCTTTCGCCAAGGCTGTTCTTGTGGAATTGGCAAGGATATTTGGAAGCCCATAGAGGGCTATGGTGAAAAGGAAATATCTTCCGTTCAAAACTGGAAAGAAGCTTTCTGAGAAACTGCTCTGTGTTCTGTTAATTCATCTCACAGAGTTACATCTTTCCTTCAAGAAGCCTTTCGCTAAGGCTGTTCTTGTGGAATTGGCAAAGTGATATTTGGAAGCCCATAGAGGGCTATGGTGAAGCTCAAAACTGGAAAGAAGCTTTCTGAGAAACTGCTCTGTGTTCTGTTAATTCATCTCACAGAGTTACAGCTTTCCTTCAAGAAGCCTTTCGCTAAGGCTGTTCTTGTTTAATTGGCAAAGGATATTTGGAAACCCATAGAGGGCTATGGTGAAAAAGGAAATATCTTCCGCTCAAAACTGGAAAGAAGTTTGAGAAACTGCTCTGTATTCTGTTAATTTATCTCACAGAGTTACATCTTTCCCTTCAAAAGCCTGTCGCTAAGGCTGTTCTTGTGGAATTGGCAAAGGATATTTGGAAGCCCATAGAGGGCTATGGTGAAAAAGGAAATATTCCGCTCAAAACTGGAAAGAAGCTTGAGAAACTGCTCTGTGTTCTGTTAATTCATCTCACAGAGTTACATTTTTCCCTTCAAGAAGCCTTTCGCTAAGGCTGTTCTTGTGGAATTGGCAAAGGATATTTGGAAGCCCATAGAGGGCTATGGTGAAAAAGGAAATATCTTCCATTCAAAACTGGAAAGAAGCTTGAGAAACTGCTCTGTGTTCTGTTAATTCATCTCACAGAGTTACATCTTTCCTTCAAGAAGCCTTCGCTAAGGCTGTTCTTGTGGAATTGGCAAAGGATATTTGGAAGCCCATAGAGGGCTATGGTGAAAATTAAATATCTTCCGATCAAAACTGGAAAGAAGCTTTCTGAGAAACTGCTCTGTGTTCTGTTAATTCATCTCACAGAGTTACATTTTTCCCTTCAAGAAGCCTTCGCTAAGGCTGTTCTTGTGGAATTGGCAAGGATATTTGGAAGCCCATAGAGGGCTATGGTGAAAAGGAAATATCTCCGCTCAAAACTGGAAAGAAGGTTTCTGAGAAACTGCTCTGTGTTCTGTTAATTTATCTCACAGAGTTACATCTTTCCTTCAAGAAGTTTTCGCTAAGGCTGTTCTTGTGGAATTGGCAAAGGATATTTGGAAGCCCATAGAGGGCTATGGTGAAAAAGAAATTATCTTCCGCTCAAAACTGGAAAGAAGCTTGAGAAACTGCTCTGTGTTCTGTTAATTCATCTCACAGAGTTACATCTTTCCTTCAAGAAGCCTTTCGCTAAGGCTGATCTTGTGGAATTGGCAAAGGATATTTGGAAGCCCATAGAGGGCTATGGTGAAAAAGGAACTATATTCCGCTCAAAACTGGAAAGAAGCTTGAGAAACTGCTCTGTGTTCTGTTAATTCATCTCACAGAGTTACATCTTTCCTTCAAGATGCCTTCGCTAAGGCTGTTCTTGTGGAATTGGCAAAGGATATTTGGAAGCCCTTAGAGGGCTATGGTGAAAAGGAAATATCTTCCGCTCAAAACTGGAAAGAAGCTTGAGAAACTGCTCTGTGGTATGTTAATTCATCTCACAGAGTTACAGCTTTCCTTCAAGAAGCCTTCGCTAAGGCTGTTCTTGTGGAATTGGCAAAGGATATTTGGAAGCCCATAGAGGGCTATGGGGAAAAATTAAATATCTTCCGATCAAAACTGGAAAGAAGCTTGAGAAACTGCTCTGTGTTCTCTTTAATTCACCTCACAGAGTTACAGCTTTCCTTCAAGAAGCCTTCGCCAAGGCTGTTCTTGTGGAATTAGCAAAGGGATATTTGGAAGCCCATAGAGGGCTATGGTGAAAAAGGAAATATCTTCCGCTCAAAACTGGCAAGAAGCTTTCTGAGAAACTGCTCTGTGCTCTGTTAATTCATCTCACAGAGTTACATCTTTCCTTCAAGAAGACTTCGCTAAGGCTGTTCTTGTGGAATTGGCAAAGGATATTTGGAAGCCCATAGAGGGCTATGGTGAAAAAGGAAATATCTTCCGCTCAAAACTGGAAAGAAGCTTTCTGAGAAACTGCTCTGTGTTCTGTTAATTCATCTCACAGAGTTACAACTTTCCTTCAAGAAGCCTTTCGCTAAGGCTGTTCTTGTGAATTGGCAAAGGATATTTGGAAGCCCATAGAGGGCTATGGTGAAAAGGAAATATCCTCCGCTCAAAACTGGAAAGAAGGTTTCTGAGAAACTGCTCTGTGTTCTGTTAATTTATCTCACAGAGTTACATCTTTCCTTCAAGAAGCCTTTCGCTAAGGCTGTTCTTGTGGAATTGGCAAAGGATATTTGGAAGCCCATAGAGGGCTATGGTGAAAAAGAAAATATCTTCCGCTCAAAACTGGAAAGAAGCTTGAGAAACTGCTCTGTGTTCTGTTAATTCATCTCACAGAGTTACATCTTTCCTTCAAGAAGCCTTTCGCTAAGGCTGATCTTGTGGAATTGGCAAAGGATATTTGGAAGCCCATAGAGGGCTATGGTGAAAAGGAACCATATTCCGCTCAAAACTGGAAAGAAGCTTTCTGAGAAATTGCTCTGTGTTCTGTTAATTCATCTCACAGAGTTACATCTTTCCTTCAAGATGCCTTTCGCTAAGGCTGTTCTTGTGGAATTGGCAAAGGATATCTGGAAGCCCTTAGAGGGCTATGGTGAAAAAGGAAATATCTTCCGCTCAAAACTGGAAAGAAGCTTGAGAAACTGCTCTGTTGGCTGTTAATTCATCTCACAGAGTTACAGCTTTCCTTCAAGAAGCCTTTCGCTAAGGCTCTTCTTGTGGAATTGGCAAAGGATATTTGGAAGCCCATAGAGGGCTATGGGGAAAAGGAAATATCTTCCGCTCAAAACTGGAAAGAAGCTTGAGAAACTGCTCTGTGTTCTGTTAATTCATCTCACAGAGTTACATCTTTAGCTTCAAGAAGCCTTCGCTATGTCTGTTCTTCTGGAATTGGCAATTGATATTTGGAAGCCCATAGAGGGCTATGGTGAAAGAGGAAATATCTTCCGCTCAAAACTAGAAAGAAGCTTTCTGAGAAACTGCCCTTGTTCTGTTAATTCATCTCACAGAGCTAAACCTTCCTTCAAGAAGCCTTTCGCTAAGGCCGTTCTTGTGGAATGGCAAAGGATATTTGGAAGCCCATAGAGGGCTATGGTGAAAAGGAAAATCTTCCGCTCAAAACTGGAAAGAAGCTTGAGAAACTGCTCTGTGTTCTGTTAATTCATCTCACAGAGTTACATCTTTCCTTCACAGCCTTCGCTAAGGCTGTTCTTGTGGAATTGGCAAAGGATATTTGGAAGCCCATAGAGGGCTATGGTGAAAAGGAAATATCTTCCGCTCAAAACTGGAAAGAAGCTTTCTGAGAAACTGCTCTGTGTTCTGTACATTTATCTCACAGAGTTACATCTTTCCTTCGAGAAACCTTTTCGCTAAGGCTGTTCTTGTGGAATTGGCAAAGGATATTTGAAGCCCATAGAGGGCCATGGTGAAAAAGGAAATATCTTCCAGTCAAAACGGAAAGAAGCTTGAGAAACTGCTCTGTGCCTGTTAATTCATCTCACAGAGTTACATCTTCTCTTCAAGAAGTCTTTCGCTTAAGGCTGTTCTTGTGGAATTGGCAAAGGATATTTGGAAGCCCATAGAGGGCTATGGTGAAAAAGGAAATATCCTCCGCTTCAAAACTGGAAAGAAGCTTTCTGAGAAACTGCTCTGTGTTCTGTTAATTTATCTCACAGAGTTACATCCTTCCTCTTCAAGAAGCCTTCGCTAAGGCTGTTCTTGTTTAATTGGCAAAGGATATTTGGAAGCCCATAGAGGGTATGGTGAAAAGAAATATCTTCCGCTCAAAACTGGAAAGAAGCTTGAGAAACTGCTCTGTGTTCTGTTAATTCATCTCACAGAGTTACATCTTTCCTTCAAGAAGCCTTTCGCTAAGGCTGTTCTTGTGGAATTGGCAAAGGATATTTGGAAGCCCATAGAGGGCCATGTTGAAAAAGGAAATATCTTCCGTTGAAAACCGGAAAGAAGCTTGAGAAACTGCTCTGTGTTCTGTTAATTCATCTCACAGAGTTACATCTTTCCCTTCAAGAAGGCTTTCGCTAAGGCTGTTCTTGTGGAATTGGCAAAGGATATTTGGAAGCCCATAGAGGGCTATGGTGAAAAGGAAATATCTTCCGGCTCAAAACTGGAAAGAAGTTTTCTGAGAAACTGCTCTGTGTTCTGTTAATTCATCTCACAGAGTTACATCTTTCCCTTCAAGAAGCCTTTCGCTAAGGCTGTTCTTTTGGAATTGGCAATGGATATTTGGAAACCCATAGAGGGCTATGGTGAAAAGGAAATATCTTCAAAACTGGAAAGAAGCTGAGGAACTGCTCTGTGTTCTGCTAATTTATCTCACAGAGTTACATCTTTCCCTTCAAGAAGCCTTTCGCTAAGGCTGTTCTTGTGGAATTGGCAAAGGATATTTGGAAGCCCATAGAGGGCTATGGTGAAAAAGGAAATAACTTCCGCTCAAAACTGAAAGAAGCTTGAGAAACTGCTCTGTGTTCTGTTAATTCATCTCACAGAGTTACCTCTTTCCCTTGAAGAAGCTTTTCGCTAAGGCTGTTCTTGTGGAATTGGCAAAGGATATTTGGAAGCTCATAGAGGGCTATGGTGAAAAAGGAAATATCTTACTTCAAAACTGGAAAGAAGCTCTCTGAGAAACTGCTCCTTGTTCTGTTAATTCATCTCACAGAGCTAAACCTTTCCCTTCAAGAAGCCTTTCGCTAAGGCCGTTCTTGTGGAAATGGCAAAGGATATTTGGAAGCCCATAGAGGGCTATGGTGAAAAGGAACTATCTTCCGTTCAAAACTGGAAAGAAGCTTTCTGAGAAACTGCTCTGTGTTCTGTTAATTCATCTCACAGAGTTACATCTTTCCCTTCAAGAAGGCTTTCGCTATGTCTGTTCTTCTGGAATTGGCAAAGGGATATTTGGAAGCCCATAGAGGGCTATGGTGAAAGAAGAAATATCTTCCGTTCAAAACTAGAAAGAAGCTTTCTGAGAAACTGCTCCGTGTTCTGTTAATTCATCTCACAGAGCTAAACCTTTCCCTTCAAGAAGCCTTTCGCTAAGGCCGTTCTTGTGGAAATGGCAAAGGGATATTTGGAAGCCCATAGAGGGCTATGGTGAAAAAGGAAAAATCTTCCGTTCAAAACTGGAAAGAAGCTTTCTGAGAAACTGCTCTGTGTTCTGTTCATTTATCTCACAGAGTTACATCTTTCCTTCAAAAGCCTTTCGCTAAGGCTGTTCTTGTGGAATTGGCAAAGGATATTTGGAAGCCCATAGAGGGCTGCGGTGAAAAAGGAAATATCTTCCGCTCAAAACTGGAAAGAAGCTTGAGAAACTGCTCTGTGTTCTGTTAATTCATCTCACAGAGTTACATCTTTCCTTCAAGGAGCCTTTCGCTAAGGCTGTTCTTGTGGAATTGGCAAAGGATATTTGGAAGCCCATAGAGGGCTATGGTGAAAAAGGAAATATCTTCCGCTCAAAACTGGAAAGAAGCTTTCTGAGAAACTGCTCTCTATTCTGTTAATTCATCTCACAGAGTTACATCTTTCCCTTCAAGAAGCCTTCGCCAAGGCTTTTCTTGTGGAATTGGAAAAGTATTTTGGAAGCCCATAGAGGGCTAGGGTGAAAAAGGAAATACCTTCCGCTCAAAACTGGAAAGAAGCTTGAGAAACTGCTCTGTGTTCTGTTAATTCATCTCACAGAGTTACATCTTTCCCTTCAAGAAGCCTTTCGCTAAGGCTATTCTTGTGGAATTGGCAAAGGATATTTGGAAGCCCATAGAGGGCTATGGTGAAAAGGAAATATCTTCCGCTCAAAACTGGAAAGAAGCTTTCTGAGAAACTGCTCTGTGTTCTGTGAATTCATCTCACAGAGTTACATCTTTCCTTCAAGAAGCCTTCGCTAAGGCTGTTCTTGTGGAATTGGCAAAGGATATTTGGAAGCCCATAGAGGGCTATGGTGAAAATTAAATATCTTCCGCTCAAAACTGGAAAGAAGCTTCTGAGAAACTGCTCTGTCTTCTGTGAATTCATCTCACAGAGTTACAGCTTTCCTTCAAGAAGCCTTCGCTAAGGCTGTTCTTGTGGAATTGGCAAAGGATATTTAGAAGCCCATAGAGGCTATGGTGAAAAGGAAATATCTTCCGTTCAAAACTGGAAAGAAGCTTTCTGAGAAACTGCTCTGTGTTCTGTTAATTCATCTCACAGAGTTACATCTTTCCTTCAAGAAGCCTTTCGCTAAGGCTTTTCTTGTGGAATTGAAAAGTATATTTGGAAGCCCATAGAGGGCTATGGTGAAAAAGGAAATATCTTCCGCTCAAAACTGGAAAGAAGCTTTCTGAGAAACTGCTCTGTGTTCTGTGAATTCATCTCACAGAGTTACATCTTTCCTTCAAGAAGCCTTCGCTAAGGCTGTTCTTGTGGAATTGGCAAAGGATATTTGGAAGCCCATAGAGGGCTATGGTGAAAATTAAATATCTTCCGCTCAAAACTGGAAAGAAGCTTCTGAGAAACTGCTCTGTCTTCTGTGAATTCATCTCACAGAGTTACAGCTTTCCTTCAAGAAGCTTTTCGCTAAGGCTGTTCTTGTGGAATTGGCAAAGGATATTTGGAAGCCCATAGAGGGCTATGGTGAAAAGGAAATATCCTCCGCTCAAAACTGGAAAGAAGGTTTCTGAGAAACTGCTCTGTGTTCTGTTAATTTATCTCACAGAGTTACATCTTTCCTTCAAGAAGCCTTTCGCTAAGGCTGTTCTTGTGGAATTGGCAAAGGATATTTGGAAGCCCATAGAGGGCTATGGTGAAAAAGAAATATCTTCCGCTCAAAACTGGAAAGAAGCTTTCTGAGAAACTGCTCTGTGTTCTGTTAATTCATCTCACAGAGTTACATCTTCCTTCAAGAAGCCTTTCGCTAAGGCGGATCTTGTGGAATTGGCAAAGGGATATTTGGAAGCCCATAGAGGGTTATGGTGAAAAAAAAGGAACCATATTCCGCTCAAAACTGGAAAGAAGCTTGAGAAACTGCTCTGTGTTCTGTTAATTCATCTCACAGAGTTACATCTTTCCTTCAAGAAGTTTCGCTAAGGCTGTTCTTGTGGAATTGGCAAAGGGATATTTGGAAGCCCTTAGAGGGCTATGGTGAAAAAGGAAATATCTTCCGCTCAAAACTGGAAAGAAGCTTGAGAAACTGCTCTGTGGTCTGTTAATTCATCTCACAGAGTTACAGCTTTCCTTCAAGCAGTTTCGCCAAGGCTGTTCTTGTGGAATTGGCAAAGGGATATTTGGAAGCCCATAGAGGGCTATGGGAAAAAGGAAATATCTTCCGCTCACAACTGGAAAGAAGCTTGAGAAAGTGCTCTGTGTTCTGTTAATTCATCTCACAGAGTTACATCTTTCCTTCAAGAAGCCTTCGCTAAGGCTGCTCTTGTGGAATTGGCAAAGGATATTTGGAAGCCCATAGAGGGCTATGGTGAAAAAGGAAATAACTTCCGCTCAAAACTGGAAAGAAGCTTGAGAAACTGCTCTGTGTTCTGTTAATTCATCTCACAGAGTTACATCTTTCCCTTCACAGTTTCGCTAAGGCTGTTCTTGTGGAATTGGCAAAGGGATATTTGGAAGCCCATAGAGGGCTATGGTGAAAAAGGAAATATCTTCCGCTCAAAACTGGAAAGAAGCTTGAGAAACTGCTATGTGTTCTGTTAATTCATCTCACAGAGTTACAGCTTTCCTTCAAGAAGCCTTCGCCAAGGCTGTTCTTGTGAATTGGCAAAGTGATATTTGGAAGCCCATAGAGGGCTGTGGTGAAAAGGAACTATCTTCCGCTCAAAACTGGAAAGAACCTTTCTGAGAAACTGCTCTGTGTTCTGTTAATTCATCTCACAGAGTTACATCTTTCCTTCAAAAGCCTTTCGCTATGTCTGTTCTTCTGGAATTGGCAAATTGATATTTGGAAGCCCAGAGGGCTATGGTGAAAGAGGAAATATCTTCCGCTCAAAACTAGAAAGAAGCTTGAGAAACTGCTCTGTGTTCTGTTAATTCATCTCACAGAGCTAAACCTTTCCTTCAAGAAGTTTTCGCTAAGGCTGTTCTTGTGGAAATGGCAAAGGATATTTGGAAGCCCATAGAGGGCTATGGTGAAAAAGGAAAAATCTTCCGTTCAAAACTGGAAAGAAGCTTGAGAAACTGCTCTGTGTTCTGTTAATTCATCTCACAGAGTTACATCTTTCCTTCAAGAAGCCTTCGCTAAGGCTGTTCTTGTGGAATTGGCAAAGGATATTTGGAAGCCCATAGAGGCTATGGTGAAAAAGGAAATATCTTCCGCTCAAAACTGGAAGGAGCTTGATATACTGCTCTGTTCTGTACATTTATCTCACAGAGTTACATCTTCCTTCGAGAAACCTTTCGCTAAGGCTGTTCTTGTGGAATTGGCAAAGGATATTTGGAAGCCCATAGAGGGCTATGGTGAAAAAGGAAATATCTTCCGCTCAAAACGGAAAGAAGCTTTCTGAGAAACTGCTCTGTGCTCTGTAGATTCATCTCACAGAGTTACATCTTCCTTCAAGAAGCCTTTCGCCAAGGCTGTTCTTGTGGAATTGGCAAAGGATATTTGGAAGCCCATAGAGGGCTATGGTGAAAAAGGAAATATCCTCCGCTCAAAACTGGAAAGAAGCTTGAGAAACTGCTCTGTGTTCTGTTAATTTATCTCACAGAGTTACATCTTTCCTTCAAGAAGCCTTCGCTAAGGCTGTTCTTGTGGAATTGGCAAAGGATATTTGGAAGCCCATAGAGGGGTATGGTGAAAAGAAAATATCTTCCGCTCAAAACTGGAAAGAAGCTTTCTGAGAAACTGCTCTGTGTTCTGTTAATTCATCTCACAGAGTTACATCTTTCCTTCAAGAAGCCTTCGCTAAGGCTGATCTTGTGGAATTGGCAAGGATATTTGGAAACCCATAGAGGGCTATGGTGAAAAAGGAAATATCTTCCGCTCAAAACTGGAAAGAAGCTTTCTGAGAAACTGCTCTGTGTTCTGTCAATTCATCTCACAGAGTTACATCTTTCCCTTCGAGAAGCCTTTCGCTAAGGCTGTTCTTGTGGAACTGGCAGCGATATTTCAAGCCCATAGAGGGCTATGGTGAAAAGGAAATATCTTCCGCTCAAAACTGGAAAGAAGCTTTCTGAGAAACTGCTCTGTGTTCTGTTAATTCATCTCACAGAGTTACATCTTTCCTTCAAGAAGCCTTCGCTAAGGCTGTTCTTGTGGAATTGGCAAAGGATATTTGGAAGCCCATAGAGGGCTATGGTGAAAAGGAAATATCTTCCGCTCAAAACTGGAAAGAAGCTTTCTGAGAAACTGCTCTTTTCTGTTAATTCATCTCACAGAGGTACATCTTTCCTTCAAGAAGCCTTTCGCTAAGGCTGTTCTTGTGGAATTAGCAAAGGGATATTTGGAAGCCCATAGAGGGCTATGGTGAAAAAGGAAATATCTTCCGCTCAAAACTGGAAAGAAGCTTTCTGAAAAACTGCTCTATTCTGTTAATTCATCTCACAGAGTTACATCTTCCTTCAAGAAGCCTTTCGCTAAGGCTTTTCTTGTGGAATTGGAAAAGTATATTTGGAAGCCCATAGAGGGCTAGGGTGAAAAAGGAAATACCTTCCGCTCAAAACTGGAAAGAAGCTTGAGAAACTGCTCTGTGTTCTGTTAATTCATCTCACAGAGTTACATCTTTCCTTCAAGCCTTCGCTAAGGCTGTTCTTGTGGAATTGGCAAAGGATATTTGAAGCCCATAGAGGGCCATGGTGAAAAAGGAAATATCTTCCGCTCAAAACTGGAAAGAAGCTTGAGAAACTGCTCTGTGTTCTGTTAATTCATCTCACAGAGTTACATCATTCCCTTCAAGAAGCCTTTCGCTAAGGGTGTTCTTGTGGAATTGGCAAAGGATATTTAGAAGCTCAGAGGTCTAAGGGGAAAAGGAAATATCTTCCTCCAAAACTGGAAAGAAGCTTGAGAAACTGCTCTGTGTTCTGTTAATTCATCTCACAGAGTTACATCTTTCCTTCAAGAAGTTTTCGCTAAGGCTATTCTTGTGGAATTGGCAAAGGATATTTGGAAGCCCATAGAGGGCTATGGTGAAAAAGGAAATATCTTCCGCTCAAAACTGGAAAGAAGCTTGAGAAACTACTCTGTGTTCTGTGAATTCATCTCACAGAGTTACATGTTTCCTTCAAGAAGCCTTTCGCTAAGGCTGTTCTTGTGGAATTGGCAAAGGATATTTGGAAGCCCATAGAGGGCTATGGTGAAAAAGGAAATATCTTACTTCAAAACTGGAAAGAAGCTTGAGAAACTGCTCTGTGTTCTGTTAATTCATCTCACAGAGTTACATCTTTCCTTCAAGAAGCCTTTCGCTAAGGCTGTTCTTGTGGAATTGGCAAAGGATATTTGGAAGCCCATAGAAGGCTATGGTGAAAAAGGAAATATCTTCCGTCAAAACTGGAAAGAAGCTTGAGAAACTGCTCTGTGTTCTGTGAATTCATCTCACAGAGTTACATCTTCCTTCAAGAAGCCTTCGCTAAGGCTGTTCTTGTGGAATTGGCAAGGATATTTGGAAGCCCATAGAGGGCTATGGTGAAAAAGGAAATATCTTCCGCTCAAAACTGGAAAGAAGCTTTCTGAGAAACTGCTCTGTGTTCTGTACATTCATCTCACAGTGTTACATCTTTCCTTCAAGAAGCCTCGCTAAGGCTGTTCTTGTGGAATTGGCAAGGATATTTGGAAGCCCATAGAGGGCTAGGGTGAAAAAGGAAATATCTTCCGCTCAAAACTGGAAAGAAGCTTGAGAAACTGCTCTGTGTTCTGTGAATTCATCTCACAGAGTTACATCTTTCCCTTCAAGCCTTTCGCTAAGGCTGTTCTTGTGGAATTGGCAAAGGGATATTTGGAAGCCCATAGAGGGCTATGGTGAAAAATTAAATATCTTCCGCTCAAAACTGGAAAGAAGGTTTCTGAGAAACTGCTCTGTGTTCTGTTAATTCACCTCACAGAGTTACATCTTTCCTTCAAAGCCTTTCGCTAAGGCTGTTCTTGTGGAATTGGCAAAGGATATTTGGAAGCCCATAGAGGGCTATGGTGAAAAGGAAATATCTTCCGCTCAAAACTGGAAAGAAGCTGAGAAACTGCTCTGTGCTCTGTTAATTCATCTCACAGAGTTACATCTTTCCTTCAAGAAGACTTTCGCTAAGGCTGTTCTTGTGGAATTGGCAAAGGGATATTTGGAAGCCCATAGAGGGCTATGGTGAAAAGGAAATATCTTCCGCTCAAAACTGGAAAGAAGCTTTCTGAGAAACTGCTCTGTGTTCTGTTAATTCATCTCACAGAGCTACATCTTTCCTTCAAGAAGCCTTCGCTAAGGCTGTTCTTGTGGAATTGGCAAAGGGATATTTGGAAGCCCATAGAGGGCTAGGGTGAAAAAGGAAATATCTTCCGCTCATAACTGGAAAGAAGCTTGAGAAACTGCTCTGTGTTCTGTTAATTCATCTCACAGAGTTACATCTTTCCTTCGAGAAGCCTTCGCTAAGGCTCTTCATGTGGAATTGGCAAAGTGATATTTAGAAGCCCATAGAGGGCTATGGTGAAAAAGGAAATATCTTCCGCTCAAAACTGGAAAGAAGCTTTCTGAGAAACTGCTCTGTGTTCTGTACATTCATCTCACAGAGTTACATCTTTCCTTCGAGAAGCCTTCGCTAAGGCTGTTCTTGTGGAATTGGCAAAGGATATTTGGAAGCCCATAGAGGCTATGGTGAAAAGGAAATATCTTCCGCTCAAAACTGGAAAGAAGCTTTCTGAGAAACTGCTCTCTATTCTGTTAATTCATCTCACAGAGTTACATCTTTCCCTTCAAGAAGCCTTTCGCTAAGGCTTTTCTTGTGGAATTGGAAAAGTAATATTTGGAAGCCCATAGAGGGCTAGGGTGAAAAAGGAAATATCTTCCGCTCAAAACTGGAAAGAAGCTTTCTGAGAAACTGCTCTTTGTTCTGTTAATTCATCTCACAGAGTTACATCTTTCCCTTCACAGCCTTTTCGCTAAGGCTGTTCTTGTGGAATTGGCAAGGATATTTGGAAGCCCATAGAGGGCTATGGTGAAAAAGGAAATATCTTCCGCTCAAAACTGGAAAGAAGCTTGAGAAACTGCTCTGTGTTCTGTTAATTCATCTCACAGAGTTACATCATTCCTTCAAGAAGCCTTTCGCTAAGGGTGTTCTTGTGAATTGGCAAAGGATATTTAGAAGCCCCAGAGGGCTATGGTGAAAAGGAAATATCTTCCCTCCAAAACTGAAAGAAGCTTGAGAAACTGCTCTGTGTTCTGTTAATTCATCTCACAGAGTTACATCTTTCCCTTCAAGAAGCCTTTCGCTAAGGCTATTCTTGTGGAATTGGCAAAGTGATATTTGGAAGCCCATAGAGGCTATGGTGAAAAGGAAATATCTTCCGCTCAAAACTGGAAAGAAGCTTGAGAAACTGCTCTGTGTTCTGTTAATTCATCTCACAGAGTTACATGTTTCCTTCAAGAAGCCTTCGCCAAGGCTGTTCTTGTGGAATTGGCAAGGATATTTGGAAGCCCATAGAGGGCTATGGTGAAAAGGAAATATCTTACTCAAAACTGGAAAGAAGCTTGAGAAACTGCTCTGTGTTCTGTTAATTCATCTCACAGAGTTACATCTTTCCTTCAAGAAGCCTTCGCCAAGGCTGTTCTTGTGAATTGGCAAAGGATATTTGCAAGCCCATAGAAGGCTATGGTGAAAAAGGAAATATCTTCCGCTCAAAACTGGAAAGAAGCTTTCTGAGAAACTGCTCTGTGTTCTGTTAATTCATCTCACAGAGTTACATCTTTCCTTCGAGAAGCCTTTCGCTAAAGCTGTTCTTGTGGAATTGGCAAAGGATATTTGGAAGCCCATAGAGGGCTATGGTGAAAAAGGAAATATCTTCCGCTCAAAACTGGAAAGAAGCTTTCTGAGAAACTGCTCTGTTCTGTTAATTCATCTCACAGAGTTACATCTTTCCCTTCAAGAAGCCTTCGCCAAGGCTTTTCTTGTGGAATTGGAAAAGTATTATTTGGAAGCCCATAGAGGCTAGGGTGAAAAAGGAAATATCTTCCGCTCAAAACTGGAAAGAAGCTTGAGAAACTGCTCTGTGTTCTGTGAATTCATCTCACAGAGTTACATCTTTCCCTTCAAGAAGCCTTTCGCTAAGGCTGTTCTTGTGGAATTGGCAAAGGGATATTTGGAAGCCCATAGAGGGCTATGGTGAAAATTAAATATCTTCCGCTCAAAACTGGAAAGAAGCTTTCTGAGAAACTGCTCTGTGTTCTCTTAATTCACCTCACAGAGTTACATCTTTCCTTCACAGCCTTAAGCTAAAGCTGTTCTTGTGGAATTGGCAAAGGATATTTGGAAGCCCATAGAGGGCTATGGTGAAAAAGGAAATATCTTCCGCTCAAAACTGTAAAGAAGCTTTCTGAGAAACTGCTCTGTGTTCTGTTAATTCATCTCACATAGTTACATCTTTCCTTCAAGAAGCCTTCGCTAAGGCTGTTCTTGTGGAATTGGCAAAGGATATTTGGAAGCCCATAGAGGGCTATGGTGAAAATTAAATATCTTCCGCTCAAAACTGGAAAGAAGCTTTCTGAGAAACTGCTCTGTGTTCTCTTAATTCACCTCACAGAGTTACATCTTACCCTTCAAGAAGCCTTTCGCTAAGGCTGTTCTTGTGGAATTAGCAAAGGATATTTGGAAGCCCATAGAGGGCTATGGTGAAAAGAAATATCTTCCGCTCAAAACTGGAAAGAAGCTTTCTGAGAAACTGCTCTGTGCTCTGTTAATTCATCTCACAGAGTTACATCTTTCCTTCAAGAAGACTTTCGCTAAGGCTGTTCTTGTGGAATTGGCAAAGGATATTTGAAGCCCATAGAGGGCTATGGTGAAAAGGAAATATCTTCCGTTCAAAACTGGAAAGAAGCTTGAGAAACTGCTCTGTGTTCTGTTAATTCATCTCACAGAGTTACATCTTTCCCTTCAAGAAGCCTTCGCTAAGGCTGTTCTTGTGGAATTGGCAAGGATATTTGGAAGCCTATAGAGGGCTATGGTGAAAAAGGAACTACCTTCCGCTTCAAAACTGGAAAGAAGCTTTCTGAGAAACTGCTCTGTGTTCTGTTAATTCATCTCACAGAGTTACATCTTTCCCTTCAAAAGATTTTCGCTAAGGCTGTTCTTGTGGAATTGGCAAAGGATATTTGGAAGCCCATAGAGGGCTAGGGTGAAAAAGGAAATATCTTCCGCTCAAAACTGGAAAGAAGCTTGAGAAACTGCTCTGTGTTCTGTTAATTCATCTCACAGAGGTACATCTTTCCTTCAAGGAGCCTTACGCTAAGGCTGTTCTTGTGGAATTGGCAAAGGATATTTGGAAGCCCATAGAGGGCTATGGTGAAAAGGAAATATCTTCCGCTCAAAACTGGAAAGAAGCTTGAGAAACTGCTCTGTGTTCTGTTAATTCATCTCACAGAGCTACATCTTTCCTTCACAGCCTTCGCTAAGGCTGTTCTTGTGGAATTGGCAAAGGATATTTGAAGCCCATAGAGGGCTAGGTGAAAAAGGAAATATCTTCCGCTCAAAACTGGAAAGAAGCTTTCTGAGAAACTGCTCTGTGTTCTGTAATTCATCTCACAGAGTTACATCTTTCCTTCGAGAAGCCTTCGCTAAGGCTTTTCTTGTGGAATTGGCAAAGTGATATTTAGAAGCCCATAGAGGTCTATGGTGAAAAAGGAAATATCTTCCGCTCAAAACTGGAAAGAAGCTTTCTGAGAAACTGCTCTGTGTTCTGTACATTCATCTCACAGAGTTACATCTTTCCTTCGAGAAACGTTTTCGCCAAGGCTGTTCTTGTGGAATTGGCAAAGGATATTTGGAAGCCCATAGAGGGCTATGGTGAAAAAGGAAATATCTTCCGCTCAAAACTGGAAAGAAGCTTGAGAAACTGCTCTCTATTCTGTTAATTCATCTCACAGAGTTACATCTTTCCTTCAAGAACCCTTTCGCTAAGGGTGTTCTTGTGGAATTGGCAAAGGGATATTTGGAAGCCCATAGAGGGCTATGGTGAAAAAGGAAATATCTTCCCTCCAAAACTGGAAAGAAGCTTGAGAAACTGCTCTGTGTTCTGTTAATTCATCTCACAGAGTTACAGCTTTCCTTCAAGAAGCCTTCGCTAAGGCTGTTCTTGTGGAATTGGCAAAGGATATTTGAAGCCCATAGAGGGCTATGGTGAAAAAGGAAATATCTTACTTCAAAACTGGAAAGAAGCTTTCTGAGAAACTGCTCTCTATTCTGTTAATTCATCTCACAGAGTTACATCTTTCCTTCAAGAAGCCTTTCGCTAAGGGTGTTCTTGTGGAATTGGCAAAGGGATATTTAGAAGCCCGTACAGGTCTATGGGGAAAAAGGAAATATCTTCCCTTCAAAACTGGAAAGAAGCTTGAGAAACTGCTCTGTGTTCTGTTAATTCATCTCAGAGTTACATCTTTCCTTCAAGAAGCCTTCGCTAAGGCTGTTCTTGTGGAATTAGCAAAGGATATTTGGAAGCCCATAGAGGGCTATGGTGAAAAAGGAAATATCTTACTTCAAAACTGGAAAGAAGCTCTCTGAGAAACTGCTCTGTGTTCTGTTAATTTATCTCACAGAGTTACATCTTTCCTTCAAAAGCCTGTCGCTAAGGCTGTTCTTGTGGAATTGGCAAAGGATATTTGGAAGCCCATAGCGGGCTATGGTGAAAAAGGAAATACCTTCCGCTCAAAACTGGAAAGAAGCTTGAGAAACTGCTCTGTGTTCTGTTAATTCATCTCACAGAGTTACATCTTTCCCTTCAAGAAGCCTTAAGCTAAAGCTGTTCTTGTGGAATTGGCAAAGGATATTTGAAGCCCATAGAGGGCTATGGTGAAAAAGGAAATATCTTCCGTTCAAAACTGTAAAGAAGCTTTCTGAGAAACTGCTCTGTGTTCTGTTAATTCATCTCACATAGTTACATCTTTCCTTCAAGAACCCTTTCGCTAAGGCTGTTCTTGTGGAATTGGCAAAGGATATTTGGAAGCCCATAGAGGGCTATGGTGAAAAGGAAATATCTTCCGCTCAAAACTGGAAAGAAGCTTTCTGAGAAACTGCTCTGTGTTCTGTTAATTCATCTCACAGAGTTACATCTTTCCCTTCAAGAAGCCTTTCGCTAAGGTTGATCTTGTGGAATTGGCAAAGGGATATTTGAAGCCCATAGAGGGCTATGGTGAAAAGGAAATATCTTCCGCTTCAAAACTGGAAAGAAGCTTTCTGAGAAACTGCTATGTGTTCTGTTAATTCATCTCACAGAGTTACAGCTTTCCTTCAAGAAGCCTTTCGCTAAGGCTGTTCTTGTGGAATTGGCAAAGTGATATTTGGAAGCCCATAGAGGGCTGTGGTGAAAAAGGAAATATCTTCCGCTCAAAACTGGAAAGAAGCTTTCTGAGAAACTGCTCTGTGTTCTGTTAATTCATCTCACAGAGGTACATCTTTCCTTCAAGAAGCCTTTCGCTAAGGCTGTTCTTGTGGAATTGGCAAAGGGATATTTGGAAGCCCATAGAGGGCTATGGTGAAAAGGAAATATCTTCCGCTCAAAACTGGAAAGAAGCTTTCTGAGAAACTGCTCTGTGTTCTGTAAATTCATCTCACAGAGTTACATCTTTCCCTTCGAGAAACCTTTTCGCTAAGGCTGTTCTTGTGGAATTGGCAAAGGGATATTTGGAAGCCCATAGAGGCTATGGTGAAAAAGGAAATATCTTCCGTTCAAAGCTGGAAAGAAGTTTTTAGAAACTTCTGTGTTCTGTTAATTCATCTCACAGAGTTACATCTTTCCCTTCAAGAAGCCTTTCGCTAAGGCTGTTCTTGTGAATTGCGAAGGGAAATTTGAAGCCCATAGAGGGCTATGATGAAAAGGAAATATCTTCCGCTCAAAACTGGAAAGAAGCTTTCTGAGAAACTGATTTGTGTTCTGTTAGTTCATCTCACAGAGCTACATCTTTCCCTTCAAGAAGCCTTCCAAGGCTGTTCTTGTGGTATAGGCAAAGGGATATTTGGAAGCCCATAGAGGGCTATGGTAAAAAGGAAATATCTTCCGTTCAAAACTGGAAAGAAGCTTGAGAAACTGCTCTCTGTTCTGTTAATTCATCTCACAGAGTTACATCTTTCCTTCAAGAAGCCTTCCGCTAAGGCTTTTCTTGTGGAATTGGAAAAGGATATTTGGAAGCCCATAGAGGGCTATGGTGAAAAAGGAAATATCTTCCGTTCAAAACTGGAAAGAAGCTTTCTGAGAACTGCTCTGTGTTCTGTACATTCATCTCACAGAGTTACATCTTTCCTTCAAGAAGCCTTTCAAGGCTGTTCTTGTGGAATTGGCTAAGGATATTTGGAAGCCCATAGAGGGCTATGGTGAAAAGGAAATATCTTCTGTTCAAAACTGGAAAGAACCTTTCTGAGAAACTGCTCTGTGTTCTGTTAATTCATCTCACAGAGTTACATCTTTCCTTCAAGAAGCCTTTCTAAGGCTGTTCTTGTGGAATTGGCAAAGGATATTTGGAAGCCCATAGAGGGCTATGGTGAAAAGGAAATATCTTCCGCTCAAAACTGGAAAGAAGCTTTCTGAGAAACTGCTCTGTGTTCTGTTAATTCATCTCACAGAGTTACATCTTTCCTTCAAGAAGCCTTCGCTAAGGCCGTTCTTGTGGAATTGGCAAAGGGATATTTGGAAGCCCATAGAGGGCTACCGTGAAAAGGAAATATCTTCCGTTCAAAACTGGAAAGAAGCTTTCTGAGAAACTGCTCTGTGTTCTGTTAATTCATCTCACAGAGTTACATCTTTCCCTTCAAGAAGCCTTTCGCTAAGGCTGTTCTTGAGGAATTGGCAAAGTGATATTTGGAATCCCATAGAGGGCTATGGTGAAAAAGGAAATATCTTGCGTTCAAAACTGGAAAGAAGCTTTCTGAGAAACTGCTCTGTGTTCTGTGAATTCATCTCACAGAGTTACATCTTTCCTTCAAGAAGCCTTTCGCTAAGGCTGTTCTTGTGGAATTGGCAAAGGGATATTTGGAAACCCATAGAGAGCTATGGTGAAAAAGGAAATATCTTCCGTTCAAAACTGGAAAGAAGCTTTCTGAGAAACTGCTCTGTGTTCTGTTAATTCATCTCTCAGAGTTACATCTTTACTTTCAGGAAGCCTTTCGCTAATGCTGTTCTTGTGGAATTGGCAAAGTGATATTTGGAAGCCCATAGAGGGCTACTGTGAAAAAGGAAATATCTTCCGTTCAAAACTGGAAAGAAGCTTGAGAAACTACTCTGTGTTCTGTTAATTCATCTCACAGAGTTACATCTTCCCTTCACAGCCTTTCGCTATCGCTGTTCTTGTGGAATTGGCAAAGGGATATTTGGAAGCCCATAGCGGGCTATGGTGAAAAGGAAATATCTTCCGTTCAAAACTGGAAAGAAGCTTTCTGAGAAACTGCTCTCTGTTCTGTGAATTCATCTCACAGAGTTACATCTTTCCTTCAAGCCTTTCGCTAAGGCTGTTCTTGTGGAATTTTCAGAGGATATTTGGAAGCCCATAGAGGGCTATGGTGAAGAAGGAAATATCTTCCTTTCAAAACTGGAAAGAAGCTTTCTGAGAAACTCCTGTGTTCTGTTAATTCATCTCACAGAGTTACATCTTTCCTTCACAGCCTTTCGCTAAGGCTGTTCTTGTGGAATGCAAAGGGATATTTGGAAGCTCTTAGAGGGCTATGGTGGAAAAGGAAATATCTTCCGCTTCAAAACTGGAAAGAAGCTTTCTGAGAAACTGCTCTGTGTCCTGTTAATTCATCTCACAGAGTTACATCTTTCCCTTCAAGAAGCCTTTCGCACAGGCTTTTCCTCTGGAATTGGCAAAGGGATATTTGGAAGCCCATAGAGGGCTAGGGTGAAAAAGGAAGTATCTTCCGTTCAAAACTGGAAAGAAGCTTTCTGAGAAACTGCTGTGTGTTCTGTAAATTCATCTCACAGAGTTACATCTTTCCCTTCGAGAAACCTTTCGCTAAGGCTGTTCTTGTGGAATTGGCAAAGGGATATTTGGAAGCCCATAGAGGGCTATGGTGAAAAAGGAAATATCTTCCGTTCAAAGCTGGAAAGAAGCTTTCTTAGAAACTTCTCTGTGTTCTGTTAATTCATCTCACAGAGTTACATCTTTCCCTTCAAGAAGCCTTTCGCTAAGGCTGTTCTTGTGGAATTTGCGAAGGGAAATTTGGAAGCCCATAGAGGGCTATGATGAAAAAGGAAATATCTTCCGTTCAAAACTGGAAAGAAGCTTTCTGAGAAACTGATTTGTGTTCTGTTAGTTCATCTCACAGAGCTACATCTTTCCCTTCAAGAAGCCTTTCGCTAAAGCTGTTCTTGTGGAATTGGCAAGGATATTTGGAAGCCCATAGAGGGCTATGGTGAAAAAGGAAATATCTTCCGCTCAAAACTGGAAAGAAGCTGGAGAAACTGCTCTGTGTTCTGTGAATTCATCTCACAGAGTTACATGTTTCTTCAAGAAGCCTTTCGCTAAGGCTGTTCTTGTGAATTGGCAAAGGGATATTTGGAAGCCCAGAGGGCTATGGTGAAAAAGGAAATATCTTACTTCAAAACTGGAAAGAAGCTTTCTGAGAGACTGCTCTGTGTTCTGTTAATTCATCTCACAGAGTTACATCTTTCCTTCAAGAAGCCTTTCTAAGGCTGTTCTTGTGGAATTGGCAAAGGATATTTGGCAAGCCATAAGAGGCTATGGTGAAAAAAGTATCTTCCGTTCAAAACTGGAAAGAAGCTTGAGAAACTGCTCTGTGTTCTGTTAATTCATCTCACAGAGTTACATCTTTCCTTCGAGAAGCCTTTCGCTAAAGCTGTTCTTGTGGAATTGGCAAAGGGATATTTGGAAGCCCATAGAGGGCTATGGTGAAATATCTTCCGTTCAAAACTGGAAGAAGCTTTCTGAGAAACTGCTCTCTGTTCTGTTAATTCATCTCACAGAGTTACATCTTTCCTTCAAGCCTTTTCGCTAAGGCTTTTCTTGTGGAATTGGAAAAATAATATTTGGAAGCCCATAGAGTGCTAGGGTGAAAAAGGAAATATCTTCCGTTCAAAACTGGAAAGAAGCTTTTGAGAAACTGCTCTGTGTTCTCTTAATTCACCTCACAGAGTTACATCTTTCCTTCAGAAGCTTTTCGCTAAGGCTGTTCTTGTGGAGATTGTAGGGATATTTGGAAGCCCATAGAGGGCTATGGTGAAAAATTAAATATCTTCCGTTCAAAACTGGAAAGAAGCTTTCTGAGAAACTGCTCTGTGTTCTCTTAATTCACCTCACAGAGTTACCTCTTTCCCTTCAAGAAGCCTTTAACTAAGGCTGTTCTTGTGGAATTAGCAAGGGATATTTGGAAGCCCATACAGGGCTATGGTGAAAAAGGAAATATCTTCCGTTCAAAACTGGAAAGAAGCTCTGAGAAACTGCTCTGTGCTCTGTTAATTCATCTCACAGAGTTACATCTTTCCTTTAACCAAAGCCTTTCATAAGGCTGTTCTTGTGGAACTTGAAGGAAATTTGGAAGCCCATAGAGGGCTGTGGTGAAAAAGGAAATATCTTCCGCTCAAAACTGGAAAGAAGCTTTCTGAGAAACCGCTCTGTGTTCTGTACATTTATCTCTACAGAGTTACAGCTTTCCTTGAAACCTTTCGCTAAGGCTGTTCTTGTGGAATTGGCAAAGGGATATTTGGAAGCCATAGAGGGCTATGGTGAAAAAGGAAATATCTTCCGTTCAAAAGCGGAAAGAAGCTTTCTGAGAAACTGCTCTGTGCTCTGTTAATTCATCTCACAGAGTTACATCTTTCCTTTAACCAAAGCCTTTCATAAGGCTGTTCTTGTGGAACTTGAAGGAAATTTGGAAGCCCATAGAGGGCTGTGGTGAAAAAGGAAATATCTTCCGCTCAAAACTGGAAAGAAGCTTTCTGAGAAACCGCTCTGTGTTCTGTACATTTATCTCTACAGAGTTACAGCTTTCCTTGAAACCTTTCGCTAAGGCTGTTCTTGTGGAATTGGCAAAGGGATATTTGGAAGCCATAGAGGGCTATGGTGAAAAAGGAAATATCTTCCGTTCAAAAGCGGAAAGAAGCTTTCTGAGAAACTGCTCTGTGTTCTGTTAATTCATCTCACAGAGTTACTTCTTTCCTTCAAAAGTTTTCGCTAAGGCTGTTCTTGTGGAATTAGCAAAGGGATATTTGGAAGCCATGAGGGCTATGGTGAAAAGGAATATCTTCCGTTCAAAACTGGAAAGAAGCTTTCTGAGAAACTGCTCTGTGTTCTGTTAATTCATCTCACAGAGGTACATGCTTCTCCCTTCAAGGAGCCTTCGCTAAGGCTGTTCTTGTGGAATTGGCAAGGGATATTTGGAAGCCCATAGAGGGCTATGGTGAAAAGGAAATATCTTCCAGTTCAAAACTGGAAGAACTTTCTGAGAAACTGCTCTGTGTTCTGTAAATTCATCTCAGAGTTACATCTTTCCTTCGAGAAACCTTTCGCTAAGGCTGTTCTTGTGGAATTGGCAAGGGATATTTGGAAGCCCATGAGGGCTATGGTGAAAAATCTTCCGTTCAAAACTGGAAAGAACTTTCTGAGAAACTGCTCTGTGTTCTGTGAATCTCACAGAGTTACATCTTTCCTTCAAGAAGCCTTTCGCTAAGGCTGTTCTGTGGAATTTTCAGAGGATATTTGGAAGCCCATAGAGGCTATGGTGAAAAAGGAAATACATTCCGTTCAAAACTGGAACGAGCTTTTCAGAAACTGCTCTGTCTTCTGTGATTTCATCTCACAGAGTTACATCTTTCCTTCAAAAGCCTTTCGCTAAGGCTGTTCTTGTGAATTGGCAAAGGATATTTGGAAACCCATAGGGGCTATGGTGAAAAAAAATATCTTCCGTTCAAAACTGGAAAGAAGCTTTATGAGAAACTGCTCTGTTCTGTGAATTCATCTCACAGAGTTACATCTTTCCTTCAAGAAGCCTTTCGCTAAGACTGTTCTTGTGGAATTGGCGAAGGATATTTCAGGAAAGCCCATAGAGGGCTATGGTGAAAAGGAAATATCCTCCGTTGAAAACTGGAAAGAATCTTTCTGAGAAACTGCTCTGTGTTCTGTTAATTCATCTCACAGAGTTACATCTTTCCTTCAGAAGCCTTCGCTAAGGCTGTTCTTGTGGAATTAGCAAAGGGATATTTGGAAGCCCATGGAGGGCTATGGTGAAAAAGGAAATATCTTCCGTTCAAAACTGGAAAGAAGCTTCCTGAGAAACTGCTCTGTGTTCTGTACATTCATCTCACAGAGTTACATCTTTCCCTTCGTGAAACCTTTCGCTAAGGCTGTTCTTGTGGAATTGGCAAAGGGATATTTGGAAGCCCATGGAGGGCTATGGTGAAAAAGGAAATATCTTCCGCTCAAAACTGGAAAGAAGCTTTCTGGAGAAACTGCTCTGTGTTCTATACATTCATCTCACAGAGTTACATCTTTCCTTCAAGAAGCCTTCGCTAAGGCTGTTCTTGTGGAATTGGCAAAGGATATTTGGCAGCCCATAGAGGGCTATGGTGAAAAAGGAAATATCTTCCGTTCAAAACTGGAAAGAAGCTTTCTGAGAACTGATTTGTGTTCTGTTAGTTCATCTCACAGAGCTACATCTTTCCCTTCAAGAAGCCTTCGCTAAAAGCTGTTCTTGTGGAATTGGCAAAGGGATATTTGGAAGCCCATAGAGGGCTATGGTGAAAAGGATATATCTTCCGTTCAAAACTGGAAAGAAGCTTTCTGAGAAACTGCTCTGTGTTCTGTTAATTCATCTCACAGAGTTACATCTTTCCCTTCAAAGCCTTTTCGCTAAGGCTGTTCTTGTGGAATTGGCAAAGGGATATTTGGAAGCCCATAGAGGGCTCACGGTGAAAAAGGAAATATCTTCCGTTCAAAACTGGAAAGAAGCATTCTGAGAAACTGCTCTGTGTTCTGTTAATTCATCTCACAGAGTTACATCTTTCCTTCAAGAAGCCTTTCGCTAAGGCTGTTCTTGTGGAATTAGCAAAGGGATATTTGGAAGCCCATAGAGGGCTATGGTGAAAAGGAAATATCTTCCGTTCAAAACTGGAAAGAAGCATTCTGAGAAACTGCTCTGTGTTCTGTTAACTGTCTCACAGAGTTACATCTTTCCCTTCAAGAAGCCTTCGCTAAGGCCGTTCTTGTGGAATTGGCAAAGGATATTTGGAAGCCCATAGAGGGCTATGGTGAAAAAAAGGAAATATCTTCCGTTCAAAACTGGAAAGAAGCTTTCTGAGAAACTCCTCTGTGTTCTGTTAATTCATCTCACAGAGCTACATCTTTCCCTTCAAGAAGCCTTTCGCTAAGGCTGTTCTTGTGGAAAAGGATATTTGGAAGCCCATAGAGGGCTATGGTGAAAAAGGAAATATCTTCCGCTTCAAAACTGGAAAGAAGCTTTCTGAGAAACTGCTCTGTGTTCTGTTAATTCATCTCACAGACTTACATCTTTCCCTTCAAGCAGCCTTTCTCTAAGGCTGTTCTTGTGGAATTGGCAGGATATTTGGAAGCCCATAGAGGGCTATGGTGAAAAAATATCTTCCGTTCAAAACTGGAAAGAAGCTTTCTGAGAAACTGCTCTGTTCTGTGAATTCATCTCACAGAATTACATCTTTCGCTTCAGAAGCCTTTCGCTAAGGCTGTTCTTGTGGAATTGGCGAAGGGATATTTGGAAGCCCATAGAGGCTATGGTGAAAAAGGAAATATCTTCCGTTCAAAACTGGAAAGAAGCTTGAGAAACTACTCTGTGTTCTGTTAATTCATCTCACAGAGATACATCTTTCCCTTCAAGAAGCCTTTCGCTAAGGCTGTTCTTGTGGAATAGGCAAAGGGATATTTGGAAGCCCATAGAGGGCTATGGTGAAAAAGGAAATATCTTCCGTTCAAAACTGGAAAGAAGCTTTCTGAGAAACTGCTCTTTGTTCTGTTAATTCATCTCACAGAATTACATCTCTCCCTTCAAGAAGCCTTCCGCTAAGGCTTTTCTTGTGGAATTGGAAAAGGGATATTTGGAAGCCCATAGAGGGCTATGGTGAAAAAGGAAATATCTTCCGTTCAAAACTGGAAAGAAGCTTTCTGAGAAACTGCTCTGCGTTCTGTACATTCATCTCACAGAGTTACATCTTTCCCTTCAGAAGCCTTCGCTAAGGCTGTTCTGTGGAATTGGCAAAGGATATTTGGCAGCCCATAGAGGGCTATGGTGTAAAAGGAAATATCTTCCGTTCAAAACTGGAAAGAAGCTTTCTGAGAAACTGCTCTGTGTTCTGTTAATTCATCTCACAGAGTTACATCTTTCCCTTCAAGAAGCCTTTCGCTAAGGCTGTTCTTGTGGAATTGGCTATGGATATTTTGATGCCCATATAAGGCTATGGTGAAAAGGAAATATCTTCCGTTCAAAACTGGAAAGAAGCTTTCTGAGAAACTGCTCTGTGTTCTGTTAATTCATCTCACAGAGTTACATCTTTCCTTCAAGAAGCCTTTCGCTAAGGCTGTTCTTGTGGAATTGGCAAAGGATATTTGGAAGCCCATAGAGGGCTATGGTGAAAAGGAAATATCTTCGGTTCAAAACTGGAAAGAAGCTCTGAGAAACCCTCTGTGTTCTCTTAATTCATCTCACAGAGTTACATCTTTCCTTCAAGAAGCCTTTCGCTAAGGCTGTTCTTGTGGAATTGGCAAAGCGATATTTGGAAGCCCATGAGGGCTATGGTGAAAGAAATATCTTCCTTCCAAACTGGAAAGAAGCTTTCTGAGAAACTACTCTGTGTTCTGTTAATTCATCTCACAGAGTTACATCTTTCCCTTCAAGAAGCCTTTCGCTAAGGCTGTTCTTGTGGAATTGGCAAGGGATATTTGAAGCCCATAGAGGGCTATGGTGAAAAAAATATCTCCGTTCAAAACTGGAAAGATGCTTTCTGAGAAACTCCTCTGTGTTCTGTTAATTCATCTCACAGAGCTACATCTTTCCCTTCAAGAAGCCTTTCGCTAAGGCTGTTCTTGTGGAATTGTCAAAGGGATATTTGGAAGCCCATAGAGGGCTATGGTGAAAATGGAAATATCTTCCGCTCAAAACTGGAAAGAAGCTTTCTGATAAACTGCTCTGTGTTCTGTTAGTTCATCTCACAGAGTTACATCTTTACTTTCAGGAAGCCTTTCGCTAATGCTGTTCTTGTGGAATTGGCAAGGATATTTGGAAGCCCATAGAGGGCTACTGTGAAAAGGAAATATCTTCCGTTCAAAACTGGAAAGAAGCTTTCTGAGAAACTCTGTGTTCTGTTAATTCATCTCACAGAGTTACATCTTTGCCTTCAAGAAGTTTTCGCTATCGCTGTTCTTGTGGAATTGGCAAAGGGATATTTGGAAGCCCATAGAGGCTATGGTGAAAAAATATCTTCCGTTCAAAACTTGAAAGAAGCTTTCTGAGAAACTGCTCTGTGTTCTGTTAATTCATCTCACAGAGTTACATCTTTCCTTCAAGAAGCCTTTCGCTAAGGCTGTTCTTGTGGAATTGGCAAGGATATTTGGAAGCCCATAGAGGGCTATGGTGAAAAGGAAATATCTTCCGTTCAAAACTGGAAAGAAGCTTTCTGAAACGACTCTCTGTTCTGTTAATTCATCTCACAGAGTTACATCTTTCCTTCAAGAAGCCTTCCGCTAAGGCTTTTCTTGTGGAATTGGAAGGGATATTTGGAAGCCCATAGGGCTATGGTGAAAAGGAAATATCTTCTGTACAAAACTGGAAAGAAGCTTGAGAAACTGCTCTGCGTTCTCTACATTCATCTCACAGAGTTACATCTTTCCTTCAAGAAGCCTTCGCTAAGGCTGTTCTTGTGGAATTGGCAAAGGATATTTGGCAGCCCATAGAGGGCTATGGTGAAAAGGAAATATCTTCCGTTCAAAACTGGAAAGAAGCTTTCTGAGAAACTGCTCTGTGTTCTGTTAATTCATCTCACAGAGTTACATCTTTCCTTCAAGAAGCCTTTCGCTAAGGCTGTTCTTGTGGAATTGGCTAAGGATATTTGGAAGCCCATAGAAGGCTATGGTGAAAAGGAAATATCTTCCGTTCAAAACTGGAAAGAAGCTTTCTGAGAAACTGCTCTGTGTTCTCTTAATTCATCTCAGAGTTACATCTTTCACTTCAAGAAGCCTTTCGCTAAGGCTGTTCTTGTGGAATTGTCAAAGGATATTTGGAAGCCCATAGAGGGCTATGGTGAAAAAGGAAATATCTTATGCTCAAAACTGGAAAGAAGCTTTCTGAGAAACTGCTCTGTGTTCTGTTAATTCATCTCACAGAGTTACATCTCTCCCTTCAAGAAGCCGCTCGCTAAGGCTGTTCTTGTGGAATTGGCAAAGGATATTTGAAGCCTCAGAGGGCTATGGTGAAATATCTTCCGTTCGAAACTGGAAAGAAGCTTTCTGAGAAACTGCTCTGTGTTCTATTAATTCATCTCACAGAGTTACATCTTTCCTTCACAGTTTTCGCTAAGGCTGTTCTTGTGGAATTGGCAAGGATATTTGGAAGCCCATAGAGGGCTATGGTGAAAAGGAAATATCTTCCGTTCAAAACTGGAAAGATGCTTTCTGAGAAACTCCTGTGTGTTCTGTTAATTCATCTCACAGAGCTACATCTTTCCCGTCAAGAAGCCTTTCGCTAAGGCTATTCTTGTGGAAATGGCAAAGGGATATTTGGAAGCCATAGAGGGCTATGGTGAAAAAGGAAATATCTTCCGTTCAAAACTGGAAAGAAGCTTTCTGATAAACTGCTCTGAGTTCTGTTAGTTCATCTAACAGAGTTACATCTTTACTTTCAGGAAGCCTTTCGCTAATGCTGTTCTTGTGGAATTGGCAAAGGATATTTGGAAGCCCATAGAGGGCTACTGTGAAAAAGGAAATATCTTCCGTTCAAAACTGGAAAAAGCTTTTCTGAGAAACTGCTCTGTGTTCTGTTAATTCATCTCACAGAGTTACATCTTTCCTTCAAGAAGCCTTCGCTAAGCTGTTCTTGTGGAATTGGCAAAGGGATATTTGGAAGCCCTTAGAGGGCTATGGTGAAAAAGGAAATATCTTCCGTTCAAAACTGGAAAGAAGCTTTCTGATAAACTGCTCTGAGTTCTGTTAGTTCATCTAACAGAGTTACATCTTTACTTTCAGGAAGCCTTTCGCTAATGCTGTTCTTGTGGAATTGGCAAAGGATATTTGGAAGCCCATAGAGGGCTACTGTGAAAAGGAAATATCTTCCGTTCAAAACTGGAAAGAAGCTTTGAGAAACTGCTCTGTGTTCTGTTAATTCATCTCACAGAGTTACATCTTTCCTTCAAGAAGCCTTTCGCTAAGGCTGTTCTTGTGGAATTGGCAAAGGGATATTTGGAAGCCCTAGAGGGCTATGGTGAAAAGGAAATATCTTCCGCTCAAAACTGGAAAGAAGCTTTCTGAGAAACTGCTCTGTGTTCTATTAATTCATCTCACAGAGTTACATCTTTCCTTCAAGCAGCCTTCGCTAAGGCTGTTCTTGTGGAATTGGCAAAGGGATATTTGGAAGCCCATAGAGGGCTATGGTGAAAGAGGAAATATCTTCCTTCCAAACTGGAAAGAAGCTTTCTGAGAAACTACTCTGTGTTCTATTAATTCATCTCACAGAGTTACATCTTTCCCTTCAAGAAGCCTTTCACTAAGGCTGTTCTTGTGGAATTGGCAAAGTTATATTTGGAAGCCCATAGAGGGCTATGGTGAAAAAGGAAATATCTTCCGTTCAAAACTGGAAAGATGCTTTCTGAGAAACTCCTGTGTGTTCTGTTAATTCATCTCACAGAGCTACATCTTTCCCGTCAAGAAGCCTTTCGCTAAGGCTGTTCTTGTGGAATTGGCAAAGGGATATTTGGAAGCCATAGAGGGCTATGGTGAAAATGGAAATATCTTCCGTTCAAAACTGGAAAGAAGCTTTCTGATAAACTGCTCTGTGTTCTGTTAGTTCATCTAACCGAGTTACATCTTTACTTTCAGGAAGCCTTTCGCTAATGCTGTTCTTGTGGAATTGGCAAAGGGATATTTGGAAGCCCATAGAGGGCTACTATGAAAAAGGAAATATCTTCCGTTCAAAACTGGAAAGAAGCTTTCTGAGAAACTACTCTGTGTTCTGTTAATTCATCTCACAGAGTTACATCTTTGCCTTCAAGAAGCCTTTCGCTATCGCTGTTCTTGTGGAATTGGCAAAGGGATATTTGGAAGCCCATAGAGGGCTATGGTGAAAAAGGAAATATCTTCCGTTCAAAACTGGAAAGAAGCTTTCTGAGAAACTGCTCTGTGTTCTGTTAATTCATCTCACAGAGTTACATCTTTCCTTCAAGAAGCCTTCGCTAAGGCTGTTCTTGTGGAATTGGCAAAGGGATATTTGGAAACCCATAGAGGGCTATGGTGAAAAAGGAAATATCTTCCGCTCAAAACTGGAAAGAAGCTTTCTGAGAAACTGCTCTGTGTTCTGTGAATTCATCTCACAGAGTTACATCTTTCCTTCAAGAAGCCTTCGCTAAGGCTGTTATTGTGGAATTGGCAAAGTGATATTTAGAAGCCCATAGAGGCTATGGGGAAAAGGAAATATTTTCCTCCAAAACTGGAAAGAAGCTTTGAGAAACTGCTCTGTGTTCTTAATTCATCTCACAGAGTTACATCTTTCCCTTCAAGAAGCCTTTCGCTAAGGCTGTTCTTGTGGAATTGGAAAAGGGATATTTGGAATCCCATAGAGGGCTATGGTGAAAAAGGAAATATCTTCCTTTCAAAACTGGAAGGAAGCTTTCTGAGAAGCTGCTCTGTGTTCTGTTAACTCATCTCACAGAGTTACATTTTTCCCTTCGAGAAGCCTTTCGCTAAGGCTGTTTTTGTGGAATTCGCAAAGTTATATTTGGAAGCCCGTAGAGGGCTATGGTGAAAAAGGAAGTATCTTGCGTTCAAAACTGGAAAGAAGCTTTCTGAGAAACTCCTCTGTGTTCTGTTAATTCATCTCACAGAGCTACATCTTTCCCTTCGAGAAACCTTTCGCTAAGGCTTTTATTGTGGAATTGGCAAAGGGATATTTGGAAGCCCATAGAGGTCTATGGTGAAAAAAATATCTTCCGCTCAAAACTGGAAAGAAGCTTTCTGAGAAACTGCTCTCTGTTCTGTTAATTCATCTCACAGAGTTACATCTTTCCTTCAAGAAGCCTTTCGCTTCAGGCTTTTCTTGTGGAATTGGCAAAGGGATATTTGAAGCCCATAGAGGGCTATGGTGAAAAAGGAACTATCTTCCGTTCAAAATTGGAAAGAAGCTCTGAGAAACTGCTCTGTGTTCTGTGAATTCATCTCACAGAGTTACATCTTCCTTCAAGAAGTTTTCGCTAAGGCTATTCTGTGGAATTGGCAAAGGATATTTGGCAGCCATAGAGGCTATGGTGAAAAAGGAAATATCTTCCTTCAAACTGGAAAGAAGCTTGAGAAACTGCCTGTGTTCTGTTAATTCATCTCACAGAGTTACATCTTTCCTTCGAGAAGCCGTCGCTAAAGCTGTTCTTGTGGAATTGGCAAAGGGATATTTGGAAGCCCATAGAATGCTATGGTGAAAAAGGAAGTATCTTCCGCTCAAAACTGGAAAGAACTTTCTGAGAAACTGCTCTGTGTTCTGTAAATTCATCTCACAGTGTTACATCTTTCCTTCGAGAAACCTTTCGCTAAGGCTGTTCTTGTGGAATTGGCAAAGGATATTTGGAAGCCCATAGAGGGCTATGGTGAAAAGGAAATATCTTCCGCTTTAAAACTGGAAAGAAGCTATCTGAGAAACTGCTCTGTGTTCTGTGAATTATCTCACAGAGTTACACCTTTCCTTCAAGAAGCCTTTCGCTAAGGCTGTTCTTGTGGAATTGGCTTAAGTGGATATTTGGAAGCCCATAGAGGGCTATGGTGAAAAGGAAATATCTTCCGCTCAAAACTGGAAAGAAGCTTTCTGAGAAACTGCTCTGTGTTCTGTGAATTCATCTCACAGAGTTACATCTTTCCTTCAAGAAGCCTTTCGCTAAGGCTGTTCTTGTGGAATTGGCAAAGGATATTTGGAAGCCCATAGGGGGCTAGGTGAAAAAGGAAATACCTTCCGCTCAAAACTGGAAAGAAGCTTTCTGAGAAACTGCTCTGTCTTCTGTGAATTAATCTCACAGAGTTACATGTTTCCTCTCACAAAGCCTTCTTTCGCTAAGGCTGTTCCTGTGGAATTGGCAGGATATTTGGAAGCCCATAGAGGGCTATGGTGAAAAGGAAATATCTTCCGTTCGAAACTGGAAAGAAGCTTGAGAAACTGCTCTGTGTTCTATTAATTCATCTCACAGAGTTACATCTTTCCCTTCAAGAAGCCTTCGCTAAGGCTGTTCTTGTGAATTGGCAAAGGATATTTGGAAGCCCATAGAGGGCTATGGTGAAAGAGGAAATATCTTCCTTCCAAACTGGAAAGAAGCTTTCTGAGAAACTACTCTGTGTTCTGTTAATTCATCTCACAGGGTTACATCTTTCCCTTCAAGAAGCCTTTCGCTAAGGCTGTTCTTGTGGAATTGGCAAAGGGATATTTGGAACCCCTAGAGGGCTATGGTGAAAAAGGAAATATCTTCCGTTCAAAACTGGAAAGAAGCTTTCTGAGAAACTCCTCTGTGTTCTGTTAATTCATCTCACAGAGCTACATCTTTCCCTTCAAGAAGCCTTTCGCTAAGGCTGTTCTTGTGGAATTGTCAAAGGGATATTTGGAAGCCCATAGAGGGCTATGGTGAAAATGGAAATATCTTCCTTTCAAAACTGGAAAGAAGCTTTCTGATAAACTGCTCTGTGTTCTGTTAGTTCATCTCACAGAGTTACATCTTTACTTTCAGGAAGCCTTCGCTAAGGCTGTTCTTGTGGAATTGGCAAAGGGATATTTGGAAGCCCTTAGAGGGCTATGGTGAAAAGGAAATATCTTCCGTTCAAAACTGGAAAGAAGCTTTCTGAGAAACTGCTCTGTGTTCTATTAATTCATCTCACAGAGTTACATCTTTCCCTTCAGTTAGCCTTTTCGCTAAGGCTGTTCTTGTGGAATTGGCAAAGGATATTTGGAAGCCCATGAGGCTATGGTGAAAGAGGAAATATCTTCCTTCCAAATTGGAAAGAAGCTTTCTGAGAAACTGCTCTGTGTTCTGTTAATTCATCTCACAGAGTTACATCTTTCCTTCAAGAAGCCTTTCGCTAAGGCTGTTCTTGTGGAATTGGAAAGGGATATTTGCAGCCCATAGAGGGCTATGGTGAAAAGGAAATATCTTCCGTTCAAAACTGGAAAGAAGCTTGATAGCTGCTCTGTGTTCTGTTAACTCATCTCACAGAGTTACATTTTTCCCTTCGAGAAGCCTTTCGCTAAGGCTGTTTTTGTGGAATTCGCAAAGTTATATTTGCAAGCCCATAGAGGGCTATGGTGAAAAAGGAAGTATCTTGCGTTCAAAACTGGAAAGAAGCTTCTGAGAAACTCCTCTGTGTTCTGTTAATTCATCTCACAGAGCTACATCTTTCCTTCGAGAAACCTTTCGCTAAGGCTTTTATTGTGGAATTGGCAAAGGGATATTTGGAAGCCCATAGAGGGCTATGGTGAAAAATATCTTCCGTTCAAAACTGGAAAGAAGCTTTCTGAGAAACTCCTCTGTGTTCTGTTAATTCATCTCACAGAGCTACATCTTTCCCTTCGAGAAACCTTTCGCTAAGGCTTTTATTGTGGAATTGGCAAAGGGATATTTGGAAGCCCATAGAGGGCTATGGTGAAAAAGGAAATATCTTCCGTTCAAAACTGGAAAGAAGCTTTCTGAGAAACTGCTCTCTGTTCTGTTAATTCATCTCACAGAGTTACATCTTTCCTTCAAGAAGCCTTTCGCTAAGGCTTTTCTTGTGGAATTGGAAAAGGGATATTTGGTGCCCATAGAGGGCTATGGTGAAAAAGGAAATATCTTCCGTTCAAAACTGGAAAGAAGCTTTCTGAGAAACTGCTCTGTGTTCTGTGAATTCATCTCACAGAGATACATCTTTCCTCGAAGAAGCCTTTCGCTATGGCTGTTCTTCTGTAATTGGCAAAGGGATATTTGGCAAGCCCATAGAGGCTATGGTGAAAAAGGAAATATCTTCCTTCAAACTGGAAAGAAGCTTGAGAAACTGCTCTGTGTTCTGTTAATTCATCTCACAGAGTTACATCTTTCCTTCGAGAAGCCGTTCGCTAAAGCTGTTCTTGTGGAATTGGCAAAGGGATATTTGGAAGCCCATAGAATGCTATGGTGAAAAAGGAAGTATCTTCCGCTCAAAACTGGAAAGAACTTTCTGAGAAACTGCTCTGTGTTCTGTAAATTCATCTCACAGTGTTACATCTTTCCTTCAGAAACCTTTCGCTAAGGCTGTTCTTGTGGAATTGGCAAAGGATATTTGGAAGCCCATAGAGGCTATGGTGAAAAAGGAAATATCTTCCGCTTAAAACTGGAAAGAAGCTATCTGAGAAACTGCTCTGTGTTCTGTGAATTCATCTCACAGAGTTACACCTTTCCTTCAAGAAGCCTTTCGCTAAGGCTGTTCTTGTGGAATTGGCTTTTAAGGATATTTGGAAGCCCATAGAGGGCTATGGTGAAAAGGAAATATCTTCCGCTCAAAACTGGAAAGAAGCTTTCTGAGAAACTGCTCTGTGTTCTGTGAATTCATCTCACAGAGTTACATCTTTCCTTCAAGAAGCCTTTCGCTAAGGCTGTTCTTGTGGAATTGGCAAAGGATATTTGGAAGCCCATAGGGGGCTAGGTGAAAAAGGAAATACCTTCCGTTCAAAACTGGAAGAAGCTTCTGAGAAACTGCTCTGTCTTCTGTGAATTAATCTCACAGAGTTACATGTTTCCTTCACAGCCTTTTCGCTAAGGCTGTTCTGTGGAATTGGCAAAGGATATTTGGAAGCCCATAGAGGGCTATGGTGAAAAGGAAATATCTTCCGTTCAAAACTGGAAAGAAGCTTTCTGAGAAACTGCTCTGTGTTCTATTAATTCATCTCACAGAGTTACATCTTTCCTTCAAGAAGCCTTCGCTAAGGCTGTTCTTGTGGAATTGGCAAAGGATATTTGGAAGCCCATAGAGGGCTATGGTGAAAGAGGAAATATCTTCCTTCCAAACTGAAAGAAGCTTGAGAAACTACTCTGTGTTCTGTTAATTCATCTCACAGGGTTACATCTTTCCTTCAAGAAGCCTTTCTAAGGCTGTTCTTGTGGAATTGGCAAGGATATTTGGAACCCTAGAGGGCTATGGTGAAAAAGGAAATATCTTCCGTTCAAAACTGGAAAGAAGCTTTCTGAGAAACTCCTCTGTGTTCTGTTAATTCATCTCACAGAGCTACATCTTTCCCTTCAAGAAGCCTTTCGCTAAGGCTGTTCTTGTGGAATTGTCAAAGGGATATTTGGAAGCCCATAGAGGGCTATGGTGAAAATGGAAATATCTTCCTTTCAAAACTGGAAAGAAGCTTTCTGATAAACTGCTCTGTGTTCTGTTAGTTCATCTCACAGAGTTACATCTTTACTTTCAGGAAGCCTTTCGCTAATGCTGTTCTTGTGGAATTGGCAAAGGGATATTTGGAAGCCCATAGAGGGCTATGGTGAAAAAGGAAATATCTTCCGTTCAAAACTGGAAAGAAGCTTTCTGAGAAACTACTCTGTGTTCTGTTAATTCATCTCACAGAGTTATATCTTTGCCTTCAAGAAGCCTTTCGCTATCGCTGTTCTTGTGGAATTGGCAAAGGGATATTTGGAAGCCCATAGAGGGCTATGGTGAAAAAGGAAATATCTTCCGTTCAAAACTGGAAAGAAGCTTTCTGAGAAACTCCTCTGTGTTCTGTTAATTCATCTCACAGAGCTACATCTTTCCCTTCACAGCCTTCGCTAAGGCTGTTCTTGTGGAATTGGAAAAGGATATTTGGTAGCCCATAGAGGGCTATGGTGAAAAGGAAATATCTTCCGCTCAAAACTGGAAAGAAGCTTGAGAAGCTGCTCTGTGTTCTGTTAACTCATCTCACAGAGTTACATTTTTCCCTTCGAGAAGCCTTTCGCTAAGGCTGTTTTTGTGAATTCGCAGTTATATTTGCAAGCCCATAGAGGCTATGGTGAAAAAGGAAGCATTCTATGCTCAAAACTGGAAAGAAGCTTTCTGAGAAACTCCTCTGTGTTCTGTTAATTCATCTCACAGAGCTACATCTTTCCTTCGAGAAACCTTTCGCTAAGGCTTTTATTGTGGAATTGGCAAAGGATATTTGGAAGCCCATAGAGGGCTATGGTGAAAAGGAAATATCTTCCGCTCAAAACTGGAAAGAAGCTTTCTGAGAAACTGCTCTGTGTTCTGTTAATTCATCTCACAGAGTTACATCTTTCCCTTCAAGAAGCCTTTCGCTAAGGCTGTTCTTGTGGAACTGGAAAAGGGATATTTGGAAGCCCATAGAGGGCTATGGTGAAAAAGGAAATATCTTCCGTTCAAAACTGGAAAGAAGCTTTCTGAGAAAGTGCTCTGTGTTCTTTGAATTCATCTCACAGAGTTACATCTTTCCCTTCAAGAAGCCTTTCGCTAAGGCTGTTATTGTGGAATTGGCAAAGTGATATTTAGAAGCCCATAGAGGGCTAGGGGAAAAAGGAAATATCTTCCCTCCAAAACTGGAAAGAAGCTTTCTGAGAAACTGCTCTGTGTTCTGTTAATTCATCTCACAGAGTTACATCTTTCCCTTCAGAAGCCTTTCGCTAAGGCTGTTCTTGTGGAATTGGAAAAGGATATTTGGAATCCCATAGAGGGCTATGGTGAAAAGGAAATATCTTCGTTCAAAACTGGAAAGAAGCTTTCTGAGAAGCTGCTCTGTGTTCTGTTAACTCATCTCACAGAGTTACATTTTTCCCTTCGAGAAGCCTTTCGCTAAGGCTGTTTTTGTGAATTCGCAGTTATATTTGCAAGCCCATAGAGGCTATGGTGAAAAAGGAAGCATTCTATGCTCAAAACTGGAAAGAAGCTTTCTGAGAAACTCCTCTGTGTTCTGTTAATTCATCTCACAGAGCTACATCTTTCCTTCGAGAAACCTTTCGCTAAGGCTTTTATTGTGGAATTGGCAAAGGATATTTGGAAGCCCATAGAGGGCTATGGTGAAAAGGAAATATCTTCCGCTCAAAACTGGAAAGAAGCTTTCTGAGAAACTGCTCTCTGTTCTGTTAATTCATCTCACAGAGTTACATCTTTCCCTTCAAGAAGCCTTTCGCTAAGGCTGTTCTTGTGGAATTGGAAAAGGGATATTTGGAAGCCCATAGAGGGCTATGGTGAAAAAGGAAATATCTTCCGTTCAAAACTGGAAAGAAGCTTTCTGAGAAACTGCTCTGTGTTCTGTGAATTCATCTCACAGAGATACATCTTTCCCCTCGAGAAGCCTTTCGCTATGGCTGTTCTTCTGTAATTGGCAAAGGGATATTTGGCAGCCCATAGAGGGCTATGGTGAACAAGGAAATATCTTCCTTCAAAACTGGAAAGAAGCTTTCTGAGAAACTGCTCTGTGTTCTGTTAATTCATCTCACAGAGTTACATCTTTCCCTTCGAGAAGCCTTTCGCTAAAGCTGTTCTTGTGGAATTGGCAAAGGGATATTTGGAAGCCCATAGAGGGCTATGGTGAAAAAGGAAGTATCTTGCGTCAAAACTGGAAAGAAGCTTGAGAAACTCCTCTGTGTTCTGTTAATTCATCTCACAGAGCTACATCTTTCCTTCGAAAACCTTTTCGCTAAGGCTTTTATTGTGGAATTGGCAAAGGGATATTTGGAAGCCCAGAGGTCTATGGTGAAAAGGAAATATCTTCCGCTCAAAACTGGAAAGAAGCTTTCTGAGAAACTGCTCTCTGTTCTGTTAATTCATCTCACAGAGTTACACCTTTCCTTCAAGAAGCCTTTCGCTAAGGCTTTTCTTGTGGAATTGGAAAAGGATATTTGGAAGCCCATAGAGGGCTATGGTGAAAAGGAACTATCTTCCGTTCAAAATTGGAAAGAAGCTTTCTGAGAAACCTCTGTGTTCTGTTAATTCATCTCACAGAGCTACATCTTTCCTTCAAAGCCTTTTCGCTAAGGCTGTTCTTGTGGAATTAGCAAGGATATTTGGAAGCCCATAGAGGGCTATGGTGAAAATGGAAATATCTTCCGTTCAAAACTGGAAAGAAGCTTTCTGATAAACTGCTCTGTGTTCTGTTAGTTCATCTAACAGAGTTACATCTTTACTTTCAGGAAGCCTTTCGCTAATGCTGTTCTTGTGGAATTGGCAAAGGGATATTTGGAAGCCCATAGAGGGCTACTGTGAAAAAAAAAAAATATCTTCCGTTCAAAACTGGAAAGAAGCTTTCTGAGAAACTACTCTGTGTTCTGTTAATTCATCTCACAGAGTTACATCTTTGCCTTCAAGGAGCCTTCGCATCGCTGTTCTTGTGGAATTGGCAAAGGATATTTGGAAGCCCATAGAGGGCTATGGTGAAAAGGAAATATCTTCCGTTCAAAACTGGAAAGAAGCTTTCTGAGAAACTGCTCTGTGTTCTGTTAATTCATCTCACAGAGTTACATCTTCCTTCAAGAAGCCTTCGCTAAGGCTGTTCTTGTGGAATTGGCAAAGGATATTTGGAAACCCATAGAGGTCTATGGTGAAAAAGGAAATATCTTCCGTTCAAAACTGGAAAGAAGGTTTCTGAGAAACTGCTCTCTGTTCTAATTCATCTCACAGAGTTACATCTTTCCTTCAAAGCCTTTTCGCTAAGGCTGTTCTTGTGGAATTGGCAAAGGGATATTTGAAGCCCATAGAGGGCTATGGTGAAAGAGGAAATATCTTCCTTCCAAACTGGAAAGAAGCTTTCTGAGAAACTACTCTGTGTTCTGTTAATTCATCTCACAGGGTTACATCTTTCCTTCAAGAAGCCTTCGCTAAGGCTGTTCTTGTGGAATTAGCAAAGGATATTTGGAACCCCTAGAGGGCTATGGTGAAAAATATCTTCCGTTCAAAACTGGAAAGAAGCTTTCTGAAACTCCTCTGTGTTCTGTTAATTCATCTCACAGAGCTACATCTTTCCCTTCAAGAAGCCTTTTAAGGCTGTTCTTGTGGAATTGGAAAGGATATTTGGTAGCCCATGAGGGCTATGGTGAAAAGGAATATCTTCCGTTCAAAACTGGAAAGAAGCTTTCTGAGAAGCTGCTCTGTGTTCTGTTAACTCATCTCACAGAGTTACATTTTTCCCTTCAGAAGCCTTTCGCTAAGGCTGTTTTTGTGAATTCGCAGTTATATTTGCAAGCCCATAGAGGGCTATGGTGAAAAAGGAAGATTCTGGCGTTCAAAACTGAAGAAGCTTTCTGAGAAACTCCTCTGTGTTCTGTTAATTCATCTCACAGAGCTACATCTTTCCTTCGAGAAACCTTTCGCTAAGGCTGTTATTGTGGAATTGGCAAAGTGATATTTAGAAGCCCATAGAGGGCTAGGGGAAAAAGGAAATATCTTCCCTCCAAAACTGGAAAGAAGCTTTCTGAGAAACTGCTCTGTGTTCTGTTAATTCATCTCACAGAGTTACATCTTTCCTTCAAGAAGCCTTCAAGGCTGTTCTTGTGGAATTGGAAAAGGGATATTTGGAATCCCATAGAGGGCTATGGTGAAAAAGGAAATATCTTCCGTTCAAAACTGGAAAGAAGCTTTCTGAGAAGCTGCTCTGTGTTCTGTTAACTCATCTCACAGGGTTACATTTTTCCCTTCGAGAAGCCTTTCGCTAAGGCTGTTTTTGTGGAATTGGCAAAGGGATATTTGGAAGCCCATAGAGGGCTATGGTGAAAAAGGAAGTATCTTCCGTTCAAAACTGGAAAGAACTTTCTGAGAAACTGCTCTGTGTTCTGTTAATTCATCTCACAGAGTTACATCTTTCCCTTCGAGAAACCTTTCGCTAAGGCTGTTCTTGTGGAATTGGCAAAGGGATATTTGGAAGCCCATAGAGGGGTATGGTGAAAAAGGAAATATCTTCCGCTTAAAACTGGAAAGAAGCTATCTGAGAAACTGCTCTGTGTTCTGTGAATTCATCTCACAGAGTTACCTTTCCTTCAAGAAGCCTTTCGCTAAGGCTGTTCTTGTGGAATTGGCGAAGGATATTTGGAAGCCCATAGAGGGCTATGGTGAAAAATATCTTCCGCTCAAAACTGGAAAGAAGCTTTCTGAGAAACTGCTCTGTGTTCTGTGAATTCATCTCACAGAGTTACATCTTTCCTTCAAGAAGCCTTTCGCTAAGGCTGTTCTTGTGGAATTAGCAAAGGATATTTGGAAGCCCATAGGGGCTAGGTGAAAAAGGAAATACCTTCCGTTCAAAACTGGAAAGAAGCTTTCTGAGAAACTGCTCTGTCTTCTGTGAATTAATCTCACAGAGTTACATGTTTCCCTTCAAGAAGCCTTTCGCTAAGGCTGTTCCTGTGGAATTGGCAAAGGATATTTGGAAGCCCATAGAGGGCTATGGCGGTGAAAAAGGAAATATCTTCCGCTCAAAACTGGAAAGAAGCTTGAGAAACTGCTCTGTGTTCTATTAATTCATCTCACAGAGTTACATCTTTCCTTCAAGAAGCCTTCGCTAAGGCTGTTCTTGTGGAATTGGCAAAGGATATTTGGAAGCCCATAGAGGGCTATGGTGAAAGAGGAAATATCTTCCTTCCAAACTGGAAAGAAGCTTTCTGAGAAACTTCTCTGTGTTCTGTTAATTCATCTCACAGGGTTACATCTTTCCTTCAAGAAGCCTTCGCTAAGGCTGTTCTTGTGGAATTGGCAAAGGATATTTGGAACCCCTAGAGGGCTATGGTGAAAAAGGAAATATCTTCCGTTCAAAACTGGAAAGAAGCTTTCTGAGAAACTCCTCTGTGTTCTGTTAATTCATCTCACAGAGCTACATCTTTCCTTCAAGAAGCCTCGCTAAGGCTGTTCTTGTGGAATTGTCAAGGATATTTGGAAGCCCATAGAGGGCTATGGTGAAAATGGAAATATCTTCCTTTCAAAACTGGAAAGAAGCTTTCTGATAAACTGCTCTGTGTTCTGTTAGTTCATCTCACAGAGTTACATCTTTACTTTCGGAAGCCTTTCTTCGCTAATGCTGTTCTTGTGGAATTGGCAAAGGATATTTGGAAGCCCATAGAGGGCTATGGTGAAAAAGGAAATATCTTCCGTTCAAAACTGGAAAGAAGCTTGAGAAACTACTCTGTGTTCTGTTAATTCATCTCACAGAGTTATATCTTGCCTTCAAGAAGCCTTTCGCTATCGCTGTTCTTGTGGAATTGGCAAAGGGATATTTGGAAGCCCATAGAGGGCTATGGTGAAAAGGAAATATCTTCCGCTCAAAACTGGAAAGAAGCTTTCTGAGAAACTGCTCTGTGTTCTGTTAATTAATCTCACAGAGTTACATCTTTCCTTCAAGAAGCCTTTCAAGGCTGTTCTTGTGGAACTGGAAAAGGGATATTTGGAAGCCCATAGAGGGCTATGTGGTGAAAAAGGAAATATCTTCCGCTCAAAACTGGAAAGAAGCTTTCTGAGAAAGTGCTCTGTGTTCTTTGAATTCATCTCACAGAGTTACATCTTTCCCTTCACAGCCTTCGCTAAGGCTGTTATTGTGGAATTGGCAAAGTGATATTTAGAAGCCCATAGAGGCTAGGGGAAAAGGAAATATCTTCCTCAAAACTGGAAAGAAGCTTGAGAAACTGCTCTGTGTTCTGTTAATTCATCTCACAGAGTTACATCTTTCCTTCAAGAAGCCTTTCGCTAAGGCTGTTCTTGTGGAATTGAAAAGGGATATTTGGAATCCCATAGAGGGCTATGGTGAAAAGGAAATATCTTCCGCTCAAAACTGGAAAGAAGCTTTCTGAGAAGCTGCTCTTGTGTTCTGTTAACTCATCTCACAGGGTTACATTTTTCCTTCGAGAAGCCTTTCGCTAAGGCTGTTTTTGTGGAATTGCAGTTATATTTGGGCCTCTAGAGGCTATGGTGAAAAAGGAAATATCTTCCGTTCAAAACTGGAAAGAAGCTTTCTGAGAAACTCCTCTGTGTTCTGTTAATTCATCTCACAGAGCTACATCTTTCCCTTCGAGAAACCTTTCGCTAAGGCTTTTATTGTGGAATTGGCAAAGGGATATTTGGAAGCCCATAGAGGTCTATGGTGAAAAAGGAAATATCTTCCGTTCAAAACTGGAAAGAAGCTTTCTGAGAAACTGCTCTCTGTTCTGTTAATTCATCTCACAGAGTTACACCTTTCCCTTCAAGAAGCCTTTCGCTAAGGCTTTTCTTGTGAATTGGAAAAGGATATTTGGAAGCCCATAGAGGGCTATGGTGAAAAGGAACTATCTTCCTGCTCAAAATTGGAAAGAAGCTTTCTGAGAAACTCCTCTGTGTTCTGTTAATTCATCTCACAGAGCTACATCTTTCCCGTCAAGAAGCCTTTCGCTAAGGCTGTTCTTGTGGAATTGGCAAAGGGATATTTGGAAGCCCATAGAGGGCTATGGTGAAAATGGAAATATCTTCCGTTCAAAACTGGAAAGAAGCTTTCTGATAAACTGCTCTGTGTTCTGTTAGTTCATCTAACAGAGTTACATCTTTACTTTCAGGAAGCCTTTCGCTAATGCTGTTCTTGTGGAATTGGCAAAGGGATATTTGGAAGCCCATAGAGGGCTACTGTGAAAAAAAAAAAATATCTTCCGTTCAAAACTGGAAAGAAGCTGAGAAACTACTCTGTGTTCTGTTAATTCATCTCACAGAGTTACATCTTTGCCTTCATGAGCCTTTTCGCTATCGCTGTTCTTGTGGAATTGGCAAAGGATATTTGGAAGCCCATAGAGGGCTATGGTGAAAAGGAAATATCTTCCGTTCAAAACTGGAAAGAAGCTTTCTGAGAAACTGCTCTGTGTTCTGTTAATTCATCTCACAGAGTTACATCTTCCTTCAAGAAGCCTTCGCTAAGGCTGTTCTTGTGGAATTGGCAAAGGGATATTTGGAAACCCATAGAGGTCTATGGTGAAAAGGAAATATCTTCCGTTCAAAACTGGAAAGAAGGTTTCTGAGAAACTGCTCTCTGTTCTGTTAATTCATCTCACAGAGTTACATCTTTCCTTCAAGAAGCCTTTCGCTAAGGCTGTTCTTGTGGAATTGGCAAAGGGATATTGGAAGCCCATAGAGGGCTATGGTGAAAGAGGAAATATCTTCCTTCCAAACTGGAAAGAAGCTTGAGAAACTACTCTGTGTTCTGTTAATTCATCTCACAGGGTTACATCTTTCCTTCAAGAAGCCTTTCGCTAAGGCTGTTCTTGTGGAATTGGCAAAGGATATTTGGAACCCCTAGAGGGCTATGGTGAAAAAGGAAATATCTTCCGTTCAAAACTGGAAAGAAGCTTGAGAAACTCTCTGTGTTCTGTTAATTCATCTCACAGAGCTACATCTTTCCTTCAAGAAGCCTTCGCTAAGGCTGTTCTTGTGGAATTGGAAAAGGATATTTGGTAGCCCATAGAGGGCTATGGTGAAAAGGAAATATCTTCCGTTCAAAACTGGAAAGAAGCTTGAGAAGCTGCTCTGTGTTCTGTTAACTCATCTCACAGAGTTACATTTTTCCCTTCGAAGCCTTTCGCTAAGGCTGTTTTTGTGAATTCGCAAAGTTATATTTGCAAGCCCATAGAGGGCTATGGTGAAAAGGAAGTATCTTGCTCAAAACTGGAAAGAAGCTTGAGAAACTCCTCTGTGTTCTGTTAATTCATCTCACAGAGCTACATCTTTCCTTCGAGAAACCTTTCGCTAAGGCTTTTATTGTGGAATTGGCAAAGGATATTTGGAAGCCCATAGAGGCTATGGTGAAAAGGAAATATCTTCCGCTCAAAACTGGAAAGAAGCTTGAGAAACTGCTCTCTGTTCTGTTAATTCATCTCACAGAGTTACATCTTTCCTTCAAAGTTTTCGCTAAGGCTGTTCTTGTGGAATTGGAAAAGGATATTTGGAAGCCCATAGAGGGCTATGGTGAAAAAGGAAATATCTTCCGCTCAAAACTGGAAAGAAGCTTGAGAAACTGCTCTGTGTTCTGTGAATTCATCTCACAGAGATACATCTTTCCCCTCGAGAAGCCTTTCGCTATGGCTGTTCTTCTGTAATTGGCAAAGGGATATTTGGCAGCCCATAGAGGGCTATGGTGAACAAGGAAATATCTTCCTTCAAAACTGGAAAGAAGCTTTCTGAGAAACTGCTCTGTGTTCTGTTAATTCATCTCACAGAGTTACATCTTTCCCTTCGAGAAGCCTTTCGCTAAAGCTGTTCTTGTGGAATTGGCAAAGGGATATTTGGAAGCCCATAGAGGGCTATGGTGAAAAAGGAAGTATCTTCCGTTCAAAACTGGAAAGAACTTTCTGAGAAACTGCTCTGTGTTCTGTTAATTCATCTCACAGTGTTACATCTTTCCCTTCGAGAAACCTTTCGCTAAGGCTGTTCTTGTGGAATTGGCAAAGGGATATTTGGAAGCCCATAGAGGGGTATGGTGAAAAAGGAAATATCTTCCGTTTAAAACTGGAAAGAAGCTATCTGAGAAACTGCTCTGTGTTCTGTGAATTCATCTCACAGAGTTACACCTTTCCCTTCAAGAAGCCTTTCGCTAAGGCTGTTCTTGTGGAATTGGCGAAGGGATATTTGGAAGCCCATAGAGGGCTATGGTGAAAAAGGAAATATCTTCCGTTCAAAACTGGAAAGAAGCTTTCTGAGAAACTGCTCTGTGTTCTGTGAATTCATCTCACAGAGTTACATCTTCCTTCAAGAAGCCTTTCGCTAAGGCTGTTCTTGTGGAATTGGCAAAGGATATTTGGAAGCCCATAGGGGGCTAGGGGTGAAAAAGGAAATACCTTCCGCTCAAAACTGGAAAGAAGCTTGAGAAACTGCTCTGTCTTCTGTGAATTAATCTCACAGAGTTACATGTTTCCTTCAAGAAGGTGTTCCTGTGGAATTGGCAAGGATATTTGGAAGCCCATAGAGGGCTATGGTGAAAAAGGAAATATCTTCCGTTCAAAACTGGAAAGAAGCTTTCTGAGAAACTGCTCTGTGTTCTGTTAGTTCATCTCACAGTTACATCTTTCCCTTCAAGAAGCCTTTCGCTAAGGCTATTCTTGTAGAATTGGCAAAGGGATATTTACAGCCAATAGAGGGCTATGGTGAAAAGGAGTATCTTCCGCTCAAAACTGGAACGAAGCTTTCTGAGAAACTGCTCTGTGTTCTGTGAATTCATGTCACAGAGTTACATCTTTCCTTCAAGAAGCCTTTCGCTAAGGCTGTTCCTGTGGAATTGGCAAGGATATTTGAAGCCCATAGAGGGCTATGGTGAAAAAGGAAATATCTTCCGTTCGAAACTGGAAAGAAGCTTTCTGAGAAACTGCTCTGTGTTCTATTAATTCATCTCACAGAGTTACATCTTTCCCTTCAAGAAGCCTTTCGCTAAGGCTATTCTTGTGGAATTGGCAAAGGGATATTTGGAAGCCCATAGAGGGCTATGGTGAAAGAGGAAATATCTTCCTTCCAAACTGGAAAGAAGCTTTCTGAGAAACTACTCTGTGTTCTGTTAATTCATCTCACAGAGTTACATCTTTCTCTTCAAGAAGACTTTCGCTATCGTTCTTGTGGAATTGGCAAAGGATACTTGGAAGCCCATAGAGGGCTAGGGGTGAAAAAGGAAATATCTTCCGTTAAAACTGGAAAGAAGCTTGAGAAACTGCTCTGTGTTCTGTGAATTCATCTCACAGAGTTACATCTTTCCCTTCAAGAAGCCTTTCGCTAAGGCCTTCTTGTGGAATTTTCAGAGGATATTTGGAAGCCCATAGAGGGCTATGGTGAAAAAGGAAATATCTTCCGCTCAAAACTGGAAAGAAGCTTTCTGAGAAACTCCTGTGTTCTGTTAATTCATCTCACAGAGCTACATCTTTCCCTTCAAGAAGCCTTTCACAAGGCTGTTCTTGTGGAATTGTCAAAGGATATTTGGAAGCCCATAGAGGGCTATGGTGAAAATTGAAATATCTTCCTTTCAAAACTGGAAAGAAGCTTTCGATAAACTGCTCTGTGTTCTGTTAGTTCATCTCACAGAGTTACATCTTTACTTTCAGGAAGCCTTTCGCTAATGCTGTTCTTGTGGAATTGGCAAAGGATATTTGGAAGCCCATAGAGGGCTATGGTGAAAAGGAAATATCTTCCGCTCAAAACTGGAAAGAAGCTTGAGAAACCACTCTGTGTTCTGTTAATTCATCTCACAGAGTTATATCTTTGCCTTCAAGAAGCCTTTCGCTATCGCTGTTCTTGTGGAATTGGCAAGGGATATTTGGAAGCGCATAGAGGCTATGGTGAAAAGGAAATATCTTCCGCTCAAAACTGGAAAGAAGCTTGAGAAACTGCTCTGTGTTCTGTTAATTCATCTCACAGAGTTACATCTTTCCTTCAAGAAGCCTTCGCTAAGGCTGTTCTTGTGGAACTGGAAAAGGGATATTTGGAAGCCCATAGAGGGCTATGGTGAAAAGGAAATATCTTCCGTTCAAAACTGGAAAGAAGCTTTCTGAGAAAGTGCTCTGTGTTCTTTGAATTCATCTCACAGAGTTACATCTTTCCTTCAAGAAGCCTTTCGCTAAGGCTGTTATTGTGGAATTGGCAAGTGATATTTGAAGCCCATAGAGGCTAGGGGAAAAGGAAATATCTTCCCTCCAAAACTGGAAAGAAGTTTTCTGAGAAACTGCTCTGTGTTCTGTTAATTCATCTCACAGAGTTACATCTTTCCTTCAAGAAGCCTTTCGCTAAGGCTGTTCTTGTGGAATTGGAAAAGGATATTTGGAATCCCATAGAGGGCTATGGTGAAAAAGGAAATATCTTCCGTTCAAAACTGGAAAGAAGCTTGAGAAGCTGCTCTGTGTTCTGTTAACTCATCTCACAGGGTTACATTTTTCCTTCGAGAAGCCTTTCGCTAAGGCTGTTTTTGTGAATCAAAGTTATATTTGGAAGCCCTTAGAGGGCTATGGTGAAAAGGAAATATCTTGCTCAAAACTGGAAAGAAGCTTTCTGAGAAACCTCTGTGTTCTGTTAATTCATCTCACAGAGCTACATCTTTCCTTCCAAGAAGCCTCGCCAAGGCTGTTCTTGTGGAATTGGCAAAGGATATTTGGAAGCCCATAGAGGCTATGGTGAAAATGGAAATATCTTCCGCTCAAAACTGGAAAGAAGCTTTCTGATAAACTGCTCTGTGTTCTGTTAGTTCATCTAACAGAGTTACATCTTTACTTCAGGAAGCCTTTCGCTAATGCTGTTCTTGTGGAATTGGCAAAGGATATTTGGAAGCCCATAGAGGGCTACTGTGAAAAAAAAAATATCTTCCGCTCAAAACTGGAAAGAAGCTTGAGAAACTACTCTGTGTTCTGTTAATTCATCTCACAGAGTTACATCTTTCCCTTCAAGAAGCCTTTCGCTATCGCTGTTCTTGTGGAATTGGCAAAGGGATATTTGGAAGCCCATAGAGGGCTATGGTGAAAAGGAAATATCTTCCGCTCAAAACTGGAAAGAAGCTTGAGAAACTGCTCTGTGTTCTGTTAATTCATCTCACAGAGTTACATCTTTCCCTTCAAGAAGCCTTCGCTAAGGCTGTTCTTGTGGAATCAAAGGGATATTTGGAAACCCATAGAGGTCTATGGTGAAAAAGGAAATATCTTCCGTTCAAAACTGGAAAGAAGGTTTCTGAGAAACTGCTCTCTGTTCTGTTAATTCATCCTCACAGAGTTACATCTTTCCCTTCAAGAAGCCTTTCGCTAAGGCTGTTCTTGTGGAATTGGCAAAGGATATTTGGAAGCCCATAGAGGCTATGGTGAAAGAGGAAATATCTTCCTTCCAAACTGGAAAGAAGCTTGAGAAACTACTCTGTTCTGTTAATTCATCTCACAGGGTTACATCTTTCCCTTCAAGAAGCCTTTCGCTAAGGCTGTTCTTGTGAATTGGCAAAGGGATATTTGGAACCCCTAGAGGGCTATGGTGAAAAGGAAATATCTTCCGCTCAAAACTGGAAAGAAGCTTGAGAAACTCCTCTGTGTTCTGTTAATTCATCTCACAGAGCTACATCTTTCCTCTTCAAGAAGCCTTTCGCTAAGGCTGTTCTTGTGGAATTGTCAAAGGATATTTGGAAGCCCATAGAGGGCTATGGTGAAAATGGAAATATCTTCCTTTCAAAACTGGAAAGAAGCTTTCTGATAAACTGCTCTGTGTTCTGTTAGTTCATCTCACAGAGTTACATCTTTACTTTCAGGAAGCCTTTCGCTAATGCTGTTCTTGTGGAATTGGCAAAGGATATTTGGAAGCCCATAGAGGGCTATGGTGAAAAGGAAATATCTTCCGTTCAAAACTGGAAAGAAGCTTGAGAAACTACTCTGTGTTCTGTTAATTCATCTCACAGAGTTATCTTTGCCTTCAGCTCGCTATCGCTGTTCTTGTGGAATTGGCAAAGGGATATTTGGAAGCGATAGAGGGCTATGGTGAAAAAGGAAATATCTTCCGCTCAAAACTGGAAAGAAGCTTGAGAAACTGCTCTGTGTTCTGTTAATTCATCTCACAGAGTTACATCTTTCCTTCAAGAAGCCTTTCGCTAAGGCTGTTCTTGTGGAACTGGAAAAGGATATTTGGAAGCCCATAGAGGGCTATGGTGAAAAGGAAATATCTTCCGCTCAAAACTGGAAAGAAGCTTGAGAAAGTGCTCTGTGTTCTTTGAATTCATCTCACAGAGTTACATCTTTCCTTCAAGAAGCCTTTCGCTAAGGCTGTTATTGTGGAATTGGCAAAGTGATATTTAGAAGCCCATAGAGGCTAGGGGAAAAGGAAATATCTTCCTCCAAAACTGGAAAGAAGCTTGAGAAACTGCTCTGTGTTCTGTTAATTCATCTCACAGAGTTACATCTTTCCTTCACAGCTTTCCTTCGCTAAGGCTGTTCTTGTGGAATTGGAAAAGGGATATTTGGAATCCCATAGAGGGCTATGGTGAAAAGGAAATATCTTCCGCTCAAAACTGGAAAGAAGCTTTCGAGAGCTGCTCTGTGTTCTGTTAACTCATCTCACAGGGTTACATTTTCCTTCGAGAAGCCTTGGCTGGCTGTTTTTGTGAATTCATAAAGTTATATTTGGAAGCCCTTAGAGGGCTATGGTGAAAAAGGAAGTATCTATGCTTCAAAACTGGAAAGAAGCTTTCTGAGAAACTCCTCTGTGTTCTGTTAATTCATCTCACAGAGCTACATCTTTCCTTCGAGAAACCTTTCGCTAAGGCTTTTATTGTGGAATTGGCAAAGGGAAATTTGGAAGCCCATAGAGGCTATGGTGAAAAAGGAAATATCTTCCGTTCAAAACTGGAAAGAAGCTTTCTGAGAAACTGCTCTCTGTTCTGTTAATTCATCTCACAGAGTTACACCTTTCCCTTCAAGAAGCCTTTCGCTAAGGCTTTTCTTGTGGAATTGGAAAAGGGATATTTGGAAGCCCATAGAGGGCTATGGTGAAAAAGGAACTATCTTCCGTTCAAAATTGGAAAGAAGCTTTCTGAGAAACTCCTCTGTGTTCTGTTAATTCATCTCACAGAGCTACATCTTTCCCGTCAAGAAGCCTTTCGCTAAGGCTGTTCTTGTGGAATTGGCAAAGGGATATTTGGAAGCCCATAGAGGGCTATGGTGAAAATGGAAATATCTTCCGTTCAAAACTGGAAAGAAGCTTTCTGATAAACTGCTCTGTGTTCTGTTAGTTCATCTAACAGAGTTACATCTTTACTTTCAGGAAGCCTTTCGCTAATGCTGTTCTTGTGGAATTGGCAAAGGGATATTTGGAAGCCCATAGAGGGCTACTGTGAAAAAAAAAAATATCTTCCGTTCAAAACTGGAAAGAAGCTTTATGAGAAACTGCTCTGTCTTCTGTGAATTAATCTCACAGAGTTACATGTTTCCCTTCAAGAAGCCTTTCGCTAAGGTGTTCCTGTGGAATTGGCAAAGGGATATTTGGAAGCCCATAGAGGGCTATGGTGAAAAAGGAAATATCTTCCGTTCAAAACTGGAAAGAAGCTTTCTGAGAAACTGCTCTGTGTTCTGTTAGTTCATCTCACACCGTTACATCTTTCCCTTCAAGAAGCCTTTCGCTAAGGCTATTCTTGTAGAATTGGCAAAGGGATATTTGGCAGCCAATAGAGGGCTATGGTGAAAAAGGAAGTATCTTCCGTTCAAAACTGGAACGAAGCTTTCTGAGAAACTGCTCTGTGTTCTGTGAATTCATGTCACAGAGTTACATCTTTCCCTTCAAGAAGCCTTTCGCTAAGGCTGTTCCTGTGGAATTGGCAAAGGGATATTTGGAAGCCCATAGAGGGCTATGGTGAAAAAGGAAATATCTTCCGTTCAATACTGGAAAGAAGCTTTCTGAGAAACTGCTCTGTGTTCTGTTAATTCATCTCACAGAGTTACATCTTTTCCTTCAAGAAGCCTTTCTCTCAGGCTGTTCCTGTTTAATTGGCAAAGGGATATATGGAAGCCCTTACAGGGCTATGGTGAAAAAGGAAATATCTTCCGTTCAAAACTGGAAAGAAGCTATCTGAGAAACTGCTCTGTGTTCTGTTAATTCATCTCACAGAGTTACATCTTTACTTTCAGGAAGCCTTTCGCTAATGCTGTTCTTGTGGAATTGGCAAAGGGATATTTGGAAGCCCATAGAGGGCTACTGTGAAAAAGGAAATAGCTTCCGTTCAAAAATGGAAAGAATCTTTCTGAGAAACTACTCTGTGTTCTGTTAATTCATCTCACAGAGTTACATCTTTCTCTTCAAGAAGACTTTCGCTAAGGCCGTTCTTGTGGAATTGGCAAAGGGATACTTGGAAGCCCATAGAGGGCTAGGGTGAAAAAGGAAATATCTTCCGTTTAAAACTGGAAAGAAGCTTTCTGAGAAACTGCTCTGTGTTCTGTGAATTCATCTCACAGAGTTACATCTTTCCCTTCAAGAAGCCTTTCGCTAAGGCTCTTCTTGTGGAATTTTCAGAGGGATATTTGGAAGCCCATAGAGGGCTATGGTGAAAAAGGAAATATTTTCCGTTCAAAACTGGAAAGAAGCTTTCTGAGAAACTCCTCTCTGTTCTGTTAATTCATCTCACAGAGTTACATCTTTCCCTTCAAGCCTTTTCGCTAAGGCTGTTCTTGTGGAATTGGCAAGGATATTTGGAAGCCCATAGAGGGCTATGGTGAAAAAGGAAATATCTTCCGTTCAAACGGAAAGAAGCTTGAGAAACTGCTCTGTGTTCTGTTAATTCATCTCACAGAGTTACATCTTTCCCTTCACAGCCTTTTCGCTAAGGCTGTTCTTGTGGAATTGGCAAAGGATATTTGGAAGCCCATAGAGGGCTATGGTGAAAAAGGAAATATCTTCCGTTCAAAACTGGAAAGAAGCTTTCTGAGAAACTGCTCTGTGTTCTGTTAATTCATCTCACAGAGTTACATCTTTCCCTAAGGAGCCTTTCCTAAGGCTGTTCTTGTGGAATTGGCAAAGGATATTTGGAAGCCCATGAGGGCTACTGTGAAAAGGAAATATCTTCCGTTCAAAAGTGGAAAGAAGCTCTGAGAAACTGTTATGTGTTCTGTTAATTCATTTCACAGAGTTACATCTTTCCTTCGAGAAGCCTTTCGCTAAAGCTGTTCTTGTGGAATTGGCAAAGGGATATTTGGAAGCCCATAGAGGGATATGGTGAAAAAGGAAGTATCTTCCGTTTAAAACTGGAAAGAAGCTTTCTGAGAAACTGCTCTGTGTTCTGTAAATTCATCTCACAGAGTTACATCTTTCCCTTCGAGAAAGCTTTCGCTAAGGCTTTTCTTGTGAAATTGGCAAAGGGATATTTGGAAGCCCATAGAGGGCTATGGTGAAAAAGGAAGAATCTTCCGTTCAAAACTGGAAAGAACCTTTCTGAGAAAGTGCTCTGTGTTCTGTTAATTCATCTCACAGAGTTACATCTTTCCCTTCAAGAAGCCTTTAGCTAAGGCTGTTCTTGTGGAATTGGCGAAGGGATATTTGGAAGCCCATAGAGGGCTATGGTGAAAAAGGAAATATCTTCCGTTCAAAACTGGAAAGAAGCTTTCTGAGAAACTGCTCTGTGTTCTGTTAATTCATCTCACAGAGTTACATCTTTCCATTCAAAGCCTTCGCTCAGGCTGTTCTTGTGGAATTGGCAAAGGATATTTGGAAGCCCATAGAGGGCTATGGTGAAAAGGAAATATCTTCCGTTCAAAACTGGAAAGAAGCTTTCTGAGAAACTGCTCTGTGTTCTGTTAATTCATCTCACAGAGTTACATCTTTCCATTCAACAAGCCTTTTGCTATCGCTGTTCTTGTGGAATTGGCAAAGGGATATTTGGAATCCCATAGAGGGCTGTGGTGAAAAAGGAAATGTCTTCCGTTCAAAACTGGAAAGAAGCTTTCTGAGAAACTGCTCTGTGTTCTGTTAATTCATCTCACAGAGCTACATCTTTCCTTCAAAGCCTTTTCGCTAAGGCTGTTCTTGTGGAATGTCAAGGGATATTTGGAAGCCCATAGATTGCTATGGTGAAAAAGGAAATATCTTCCGTTCAAAACTGCAAAGAAGCTTTCTGAGAAACTGCTCTGTGTTCTGTTAATTCATCTCACAGAGTTACATCTTTCCCTTCAAGAAGCCTTTCACTAAGGCTGTTCTTGTGGAATTGGCAAAGGGATATTTGGAAGCCCATAGAGGCTATGGTGAAAAGAAATATCTTCCGTTCAAAACTGGAAAGAAGCTTTCTGAGAAACTGCTCTGTGTTCTGTTAATTCATCTCACAGAGTTACATCTTTACTTTCAGGAAGCCTTTCGCTAATGCTGTACTTGTGGAATTGGCAGAGGATATTTGGAAGCCCATAGAGGCTATGGTGAAAAGGAAATATCTTCCGTTCAAAACTGGAAAGAAGCTTTCTGAGAAACTGCTCTGTGTTCTGTTAATTCATCTCACAGAGTTACATCTTTACTTTCAGGAAGCCTTTCGCTAATGCTGTACTTGTGGAATTGGCAAAGGGATATTTGGAAGCCCATAGAGGGCTATGGTGAAAAGGAAATATCTTCCGTTCAAAACTGGAAAGAAGCTTTCTGAGAAACTGCTCTGTGTTCTGTTAATTCATCTCACAGAGTTACATCTTTCTTCAAGAAGCCTTTCCTAAGGCTGTTCTTGTGGAATTGGCAAAGGGATATTTGGAAGCCCATAGAGGGCTATGGTGAAAAGGAAATATCTTCCGCTCAAAACTGGAAAGAAGCTTGAGAAACTGCTCTGTGTTCTGTGAATTCATCTCACAGAGTTACATCTTTCCTTCAAGAAGCCTTTCCAAGGCTGTTCTTGTGGAATTGGCAAAGGGATATTTGAAGCCCATAGAGGCTATGGTGAAAAGGAAATATCTTCCGCTCAAAACTAGAAAGAAGCTTGAGAAACTGCTCTGTGTTCTGTTAATTCATCTCACAGAGTTACATCTTTCCTTCAAGAAGCCTTTCGCTGAGTCTGCTCCTGTGGAATTGGCAGAGGATATTTGGAAGCCCATAGAGGGCTATGGTGAAAAAGGAAATATCTTCCGCTCAAAACAGGAAAGAAGCTTTCTGAGAAACTGCTGTTTTCTGTTAATTCATCTCCAGAGTTACATCTTTCCTTCAAGAGCCTTTCTTCTAAGGCTGTTCTTGTGGAATTGGCTAAGGGATATTTGGAAGCCCATAGAGGACTATGGTGAAAAAGGAAATATCTTCCATTCAAAACTAGAAAGAAGCTTGAGAACTGCTCTGTGTTCTGTGAATTCATCTCACAGAGTTACATCTTTCCTTCAAGAAGCCTTTCGCTAAGGCTGTTCCTGTTTAATTGGCAAAGGGATATTTGGAAGCCCTTTCAGAGGCTCGGTGAGAAAGGAAATGTCTTCCGTTCAAAACTGGAAAGAAGCTTTCTGAGAAAATGCTCTGGGTTCTGTTAATTCATCTCACAGAGTTACATCTTTCCTTCAGAAGCCTTTCGCTAAGGCTGTTCTTGTGGAATTGGCAAAGGATATTTGAAGCCCATGGAGGGCTATGGGAAAAAGGAAATATCATCCTCCAAAATTGGAAAGAAGCTTTCTGAGAAACTGCTCTGTGTTCTGTACATTCATCTCACAGAGTTACATCTTTCCTTCAGCTAAGGCTGTTCTGTGGAATTGGCAAAGGGATATTTGGAAGCCCATAGAGGGCTATGGTGAAAAAGGAAATATCTTCCGCTCAAAACTGGAAAGAAGCTTTCTGAGAAACTGCTCTGTGTTCTGTTAATTCATCTCAGAGTTACATCTTTCCTTCAAGAAGCCTTCGCTAAGGCTGTTCTTGTGGAATCGGCAAAGGGATATTTGGAAGCCCATAGAGGACTATGGTGAAAAAGGAAATATCTTCCGTTCAAAACTGGAAAGAAACTTTCTGAGAAACTGCTCTGTGTTCTGTACATTCATCTCACAGAGTTACATCTTTCCCTTCAAGAAGCCTTTCGCTAAGGCTGTTCTTGTGGAATTGGCAAAGGGATATTTGGAAGCCCCTAGAGGGCTATGTTGAAAAAGGAAATATCTTCCGTTCAAAACTGGAAAGAAGCTTTCTGAGAAACTAGTCTGTGTTCTGTTAATTCATCTCACAGAGCTGCATCTTTCCCTTCAAGAAGCCTTTCGCTAAGGCTGTTCTTGTGGAATTGGCAAAGGGATATTTGGAAGCCCATAGAGGGCTATGGTGAAAAAGGAAATATCTTCCGTTCAAAACTGGAAAGAAGCTTTCTGAGACACTGCTCTGTGTTCTGTTAATTCATCTCACCGAGTTTCATCTTTCCCTTCGAGAAGCCTTTCGCTAAGGCTGTTCTTGTGGAATTGGCAAAGGGATATTTGGAAGCCCATAGAGGGCTATGGTGAAAAACAAGTATCTTCCGTTCAAAACTGGAAGGAAGCTTTCTAAGAAACTGCTCTGTGTTCTGCAAATTCATCTCAGAGAGTTAAATCTTTCCCTTCGAGAAACCTTTCGCTAAGGCTGTTCTTGTGGAATTGGCAAAGGGATATTTGGAAGCCCATAGAGGGCTATGGTGAAAAAGGAAATATCTTTCGTTCAAAACTGCAAAGAAGCTTTCTGAGAAACTGCTCTGTGTTCTGTTAATTCATCTCACAGAGTTACATCTTTCCCTTCGAGAAGCCTTTCGATAAAGCTGTTCTTGTGGAATTGGCAAAGGGATATTTGGAAGCCCGTAGAGGGCTATGGTGAAAAAGGAAATATCTTCCGTTCAAAACTGGAAAGAAGCTTTATGAGAAACTGCTCTGTGCTCTGTTAATTCATCACACAGGGTTACATCTTTCCCTTCAAGAAGCCTTTCACTAAGGCTGTTCTTGTGGAATTGGCGAAGGGATATTTGGAAGCCCTTAGAGGGCTATGGTGAAAAAGGAAATATCTTCCGTTCAAAACTGGAAAGAAGCTTTCTGAGAAACTGCTCTGTGTTCTGTGAATTCATCTCAGAGAGTTACATCTTTCCCTTCAAGAAGCCTTCGCTAAAACCGTTATTGTGGAATTGGCAAAGGGATATTTGTAAGCCCATAGAGGACTATTGTGAAAAAGGAAGTATCTTCCGTTCAAAACTGGAAAGAAGCTTTCTGAGAAACTGCTCTGTGTTCTGTAAATTCATCTCACAGAGTTACATCTTTCCCTTGGAGAAACCTTTCGCTAAGGCTGTTCTTGTGGAATTGGCAAAGGGATATTTGGAAGCAAATAGAGGGCTATGGTGTAAAAGGAAATATCTTCCGCTCAAAACTGGAAAGAAGCTTTCTGAGAAACTGCTCTGTGTTCTGTCAATTCATCTCACAGAGTTACATCTTTCCCTTCGAGAAGCCTTTCGCTAAGGCTGTTCTTGAGGATTTGGCAAAGTGATATTTAGAAGCCCCTAGTGGGCTATGGGGAAAAAGTAAATAACATCCCTCCAAAACTGGAAAGAAGCTTTCTGAGAAACTGCTTTGTGTTCTGTTAATTCATCTCACAGAGTTACATCTTTCCTTCAAGAAGCCTTTCGCTAAGGCTGTTCTTGTGGAATTGGCCAAGGGATATTTGGAAGCCCATAGAGGGCTATGGTGAAAAAGGAAATACCTTCCGTTCAAAACTGGAACGAAGCTTTCTGAGAAACTGCTCTGTCTTCTGTGAATTCATCTCACAGAGTTACATGTTTCATAAGAAGCCTTTCGCTACAGGCTGTTCCTGTGGAATTAGCAAGGGATATTTGGAAGCCCATAGAGGCTATGGGGAAAAAGGAAATATCTTCCGCTCAAAACTGGAAAGAAGCTTTCTGAGAAACTGCTCTGTGTTCTGTGAATTCATCTCACAGAGTTACATCTTTCCTTCAAGAAGCCTTTCGCTAAGGCTGTTCTTGTGGAATTGGCAAAGGGATATTTGGAAGCCCATAGAGGGCTATGGTGAAAAAGGAAATATCTTCCGCTCAAAACTGGAAAGAAGCTTTCTGAGAAACTGCTCTGTGTTCTGTTAATTCATCTCACACAGTTACATCTTTCCCTTCAAGAAGCCTTCGCTAAGGCTGTTCTTGTGGAATTGGCAAAGGATATTTGGAAGCCCATAGAGGGCTATGGGGAAAAAGGAAATATCTTCCGCTCAAAACTGGAAAGAAGCTTTCTGAGAAACTGCTCTGTGTTCTGTGAATTCATCTCACAGAGTTACATCTTTCCTTCAAGAAGCCTTTCGCTAAGGCTGTTCTTGTGGAATTGGCAAAGGGATATTTGGAAGCCCATAGAGGGCTATGGTGAAAAGGAAATATCTTCCGCTCAAAACTGGAAAGAAGCTTTCTGAGAAACTGCTCTGTGTTCTGTTAATTCATCTCACACAGTTACATCTTTCCCTTCAAGAAGCCTTCGCTAAGGCTGTTCTTGTGGAATTGGCAAAGGATATTTGGAAGCCCATAGAGGGCTATGGTGAAAAGGAAATATCTTCCGTTCAAAACTGGAAAGAAGCTTTCTGAGAAACTGCTCTGTGTTCTGTTAATTCATCTCACAGAGTTACATCTTTCCTTCAAGAAGCCTTTCGCCAAGGCTGTTCTTGTGGAATTGGCAAAGGGATATTTGGAAGCCCATAGAGGGCTAGGTGTGAAAAAAATACCTTCCGTTCAAAATTGAAAGAAGCTTGAGAAACTGCTCTGTGTTCTGTTAATTCATCTCACAGAGTTACATCTTTCCTTCAGAAGCCTTTCGCTAAATCTGTTCTTGTGGAATTGGCAAAGGATATTTGGAAGCCCTAGAGGGCTATGGTGAAAAAGGAATATCTTCCGTTCAAAACTGGTAAGAAGCTTTCTGAGAAACTGCTCTGTGTTCTCTTAATTCATCTCACAGAGTTACATCTTTCCCTTCAAGAAGCCTTTCCCTATCGCTGTTCTTGTGGAATTGGCAAAGGGATATTTGGAAGCCCATAGAGGGCTATGGTGAAAAAGGAAATATCTTCCATTCAAAACTAGAAAGAAGCTTTCTGAGAAACTGCTCTGTGTTCTGTGAATTCATCTCACAGAGTTACATCTTTCCCTTCAAGAAGCCTTTCGCTCAGGCTGTTCCTGTTTAATTGGCAAAGGGATATATGGAAGCCCTTAGAGGGCTACGGTGAAAAAGGAAATATCTTCCGTTCAAAACTGGAAAGAAGCTTTCTGAGAAACTGCTCTGTGTTCTCTTAATTCATCTCACAGAGTTACATCTTTCCCTTCAAGAAGCCTTTCGCTAAGGCTGTTCTTGTGGAATTGGCAAAGTGATATTTAGAAGCCCATAGAGGGCTATGGGGAAAAAGGAAATATCATCCCTCCAAAATTGGAAAGAAGCTTTCTGAGAAACTGCTCTGTGTTCTGTTAATTCATCTCACAGAGTTACATCTTTCCCTTCAAGAAGCCTTTCGCTAAGGCTGTTCTTGTGGAATTGGCAAAGGGATATTTGGAAGCCCATAGAGGGCTATGGTGAAAAAGGAAATATCTTACTTCAAAACTGGAAAGAAGCTTTCTGAGAAACTGCTCTGTGTTCTGTTAATTCATCTCACAGAGTTACATCGTTCCGTTCAAGAAGCCTTTCGCTAAGGCTGTTCTTGTGGAATTGGCAAAGGGATATTTGGAAGCCCATAGAAGGCTATGGTGAAAAAGGAAATATCTTCCGTTCAAAACTGGAAAGAAGCTTTCTGAGAAACTGCTCTGTGTTCTGTTAATTCATCTCACAGAGTTACATCTTTCCCATCGAGAAGCCTTTCGCTAAAGCTGTTCTTGTGGAATTGGCAAAGGGATATTTGGAAGCCCATAGAGGGCTATGGTGAAAGAGGAAGTATCTTCCGTTCAAAACTGGAAAGAAGCTTTCTGAGAAACCGCTCTGTGTTCTGTTAATTCATCTCACAGAGTTACATCTTTCCCTTCGAGAAACCATTCGCTAGGCTGTTCTTGTGGAATTGGGAAAGGGATATTTGGAAGCCCATAGAGGGCTATGGTGAAAAAGGAAATATCTTCCGTTCAAAACTGGAAAGAAGCTTTCTAAGAAACTGCTCTGTGTTCTGTAAATTCATCTCAGAGAGTTAAATCTTTCCCTTCGAGAAACCTTTCGCTAAGGCTGTTCTTGTGGAATTGGCAAAGGGATATTTGGAAGCCCATAGAGGGCTATGGTGAAAAAGGAAATATCTTTCGTTCAAAACTGCAAAGAAGCTTTCTGAGAAACTGCTCTGTGTTCTGTTAATTCATCTCACAGAGCTACATCTTTCCCTTCGAGAAGCCTTTCGATAAAGCTGTTCTTGTGGAATTGGCAAAGGGATATTTGGAAGCCCGTAGAGGGCTATGGTGAAAAAGGAAATATCTTCCGTTCAAAACTGGAAAGAAGCTTTATGAGAAACTGCTCTGTGCTCTGTTAATTCATCTCACAGGGTTACATCTTTCCCTTCAACAAGCCTTTCACTAAGGCTGTTCTTGTGGAATTGGCGAAGGGATATTTGGAAGCCCTTAGAGGGCTATGGTGAAAAAGGAAATATCTTCCGTTCAAAACTGGAAAGAAGCTTTCTGAGAAACTGCTCTGTGTTCTGTGAATTCATCTCAGAGAGTTACATCTCTCCCTTCAAGAAGCCTTCGCTAAAACCGTTATTGTGGAATTGGCAAAGGGATATTTGTAAGCCCATAGAGGGCTATTGTGAAAAAGGAAGTATCTTCCGTTCAAAACTGGAAAGAAGCTTTCTGAGAAACTGCTCTGTGTTCTGTAAATTCATCTCACAGAGTTACATCCTTCCCTTGGAGAAACCTTTCGCTAAGGCTGTTCTTGTGGAATTGGCAAAGGGATATTTGGAAGCAAATAGAGGGCTATGGTGAAAAAGGAAATATCTTCCGTTCAAAACTGGAAAGAAGCTTTCTGAGAAACTGCTCTGTGTTCTGTCAATTCATCTCACAGAGTTACATCTTTCCTTCGAGAAGCCTTCGCTAAGGCTGTTCTTGAGGATTTGGCAAAGTGATATTTAGAAGCCCCTAGTGGGCTATGGGGAAAAAAGTAAATAACATCCCTCCAAAACTGGAAAGAAGCTTGAGAAACTGCTTTGTGTTCTGTTAATTCATCTCACAGAGTTACATCTTTCCTTCAAGTTTCGCTAAGGCTGTTCTTGTGGAATTGGCCAAGGGATATTTGGAAGCCCATAGAGGGCTATGGTGAAAAGGAAATATCTTACTTCAAAACTGGAAAGAAGCTTTCTCAGAAACTGCTCTGTGTTCTGTTAATTCATCTCAGAGAGTTACATCTTTCCTTCAGGAAGCCTTTCGCTAAGGCTGTTCTTGTGGAATTGGCAAGGATATTTGGAAGCCCATAGAGGGCTATGGTGAAAAAGGAAATATCTTCCGTTCAAAACTGGAAAGAAGCTTTCTGAGGAACTGCTCTGTGTTCTGTGAATTCATCTCACAGAGTTACATCTTTCCCTTCAAGAAGCCTTTCGCTAAGGCTGTTCTTGTGGAATTTGAAAAAGGATATTTCGAAGCCCATAGATGGCTATGGTGACAAAGGAAATATCTTCCGTTCAAAACTGGAAAGAAGCTTTCTGAGAAACTGCTCTGTGTTCTGTGAATTCATCTCACAGAGTTACATCTTTCCCTTCAAGGAGCATTTCGCTAAGGCTGTTCTTGTGGAACTGGCAAAGGGATATTTGGAAGCCCATAGAGGGCTATGGTGAAAAAGGAAGTATCTTCAGTTCAAAACTGGAAAGAAGCTTTCTGAGAAACTGCTCTGTGTTCTGTAAATTCATCTCAGAGAGTTACATCTTTCCCTTCGAGAAACCTTTCGCTAAGGCTGTTCTTTTGGAATTGGCAAAGGATATTTGGAAGCCCATAGAGGGCTATGCTGAAAAAAGGAAATATCTTCCGCTGTTCAAAACTGGAAAGAAGCTTTCTGAGAAACTGCTCTGTGTTCTGTGAATTCATCTCACAGAGTTACATCTTTCCTTCAAAGCCTTACGCTAAGGCTGTTCTTGTGGAATTGGCAAAGGATATTTGGAAGCCCATAGAGGGCTATGGTGAAAAGGAAATATCTTCGTTCAAAACTGGAAAGAAGCTTTCTGAGAAACTGCTCTGTGTTCTGATAATTCATCTCACACAGTTACATCTTTCCATTCAAGCCTTCGCTAAGGCTGTTCTTGTGGAATTGGCAAAGGGATATTTGGAAGCCCATAGAGGGCTATGGTGAAAAGGAAATATCTTCCGTTCAAAACGGGAAAGAAGCTTTCTGAGAAACTGCTCTGTGTTCTGTTAATTCATCTCACAGTTACATCTTTCCTTCAAAAGCCTTTTCGCTAAGGCTCTTCCTGTGGAATTAGCAAAGGGATATTTGGAAGCCCATAGAGGGCTAGGGGTGAAAAAGGAAATACCTTCCGTTCAAAACTGGAATGAAGCTTTCTGAGAAACTGCTCTGTCTTCTGTGAATTCATCTCACAGAGTTACATGTTTCCCTTAAAGAAGCCTTTCGCTAAGGCTGTTCCTGTGGAATTAGCAAAGGGATATTTGGAAGCCCATAGAGGCCTATGGGGAAAAAGGAAATATCTTCCGTTCAAAACTGGAAAGAAGCTTTCTGAGAAACTGCTCTGTGTTCTGTTAATTCATCTCACAGAGTTACATCTTTCCCTTCAAGAAGCCTTTCGCTAAGGCTGTTCTTGTGGAATTGGCAAAGGGATATTTGGAAGCCCATAGAGGGCTATGGTGAAAAGGAAATATCTTCCGTTCAAAACTGGAAAGAAGCTTTCTGAGAAACTGCTCTGTGTTCTGTTAATTCATCTCACACAGTTACATCTTTCCCTTCAAGCCTTTTCGCTAAGGCTGTTCTTGTGGAATTGGCAAAGGATATTTGGAAGCCCATAGAGGGCTATGGTGAAAAGGAAATATCTTCCGTTCAAAACTGGAAAGAAGCTTGAGAAACTGCTCTGTGTTCTGTTAATTCATCTCACAGAGTTACATCTTTCCCTTCAAGAAGCCTTCGCTAAGGCTGTTCTTGTGGAATTGGCAAAGGGATATTTGGAAGCCCATAGAGGCTAGGGGTGAAAAAGGAAATACCTTCCGTTCAAAATTGGAAAGAAGCTTTCTGAGAAACTGCTCTGTGTTCTGTTAATTCATCTCACAGAGTTACATCTTTCCCTTCAAGCCTTTCCTAAATCTGTTCTTGTGGAATCGGTAAAGGGATATTTGGAAGCCCCTAGAGGGCTATGGTGAAAGAGGAAATATCTTCCGTTCAAAACTGGAAAGAAGCTTTCTGAGAAACTGCTCTGTGTTAAACAATTCATCTCAGAGTTACATCTTTCCTTCAAACCTTTCCTATCGCTGTTCTTGTGGAATTGGCAAAGGGATATTTGGAAGCCCATAGAGGCTATGGTGAAAAGGAAATATCTTCCATTCAAAACTAGAAAGAAGCTTTCTGAGAAACTGCTCTGTGTTCTGTGAATTCATCTCACAGAGTTACATCTTTCCCATCGAGAAGCCTTTCGCTAAAGCTGTTCTTGTGGAATTGGCAAAGGGATATTTGGAAGCCCATGAGAGGGCTATGGTGAAAGAGGAAGTATCTTCCGTTCAAAACTGGAAAGAAGCTTTCTGAGAAACCGCTCTGTGTTCTGTTAATTCATCTCACAGAGTTACATCTTTCCTTCGAAACCATTCGCTAGGCTGTTCTTGTGGAATTGGGAAAGGGATATTTGGAAGCCCATAGAGGGCTATGGTGAAAAGGAAATATCTTCCATTCAAAACTGGAAAGAAGCTTTCTCTGAAACTGCTCTGTGTTCTGTAAATTCATCTCAGAGAGTTAAATCTTTCCCTTGAGAAACCTTCGCTAAAGCTGTTCTTGTGGAATTGGCAAAGGATATTTGGAAGCCCATAGAGGGCTATGGTGAAAAGGAAATATCTTTCGTTCAAAACTGCAAAGAAGCTTTCTGAGAAACTGCTCTGTGTTCTGTTAATTCATCTCACAGAGTTACATCTTTCCTTCGAGAAGCCTTTCGATAAAAGCTGTTCTTGTGGAATTGGCAAAGGGATATTTGGAAGCCCCTAGGGGCTATGGTGAAAAATATCTTCCGTTCAAAACTGGAAAGAAGCTTTATGAGAACTGCTCTGTGCTCTGTTAATTCATCTCACAGGTTACATCTTTCCCTTCAAGCCTTTCACTAAGGCTGTTCTTGTGGAATTGGCGAAGGATATTTGGAAGCCCTTAGAGGCTATGGTGAAAAAGGAAATATCTTCCGTTCAAAACTGGAAAGAAGCTTTCTGAGAAACTGCTCTGTGTTCTGTGAATTCATCTCAGAGTTACATCTTTCCCTTCAAGAAGCCTTCGCTAAAACCGTTGTTATGGAATTGGCAAAGGGATATTTGTAAGCCATAGAGGGCTATTGTGAAAAAAGTATCTTCCGTTCAAAACTGGAAAGAAGCTTTCTGAGAAACTGCTCTGTGTTCTGTAAATTCATCTCACAGAGTTACATCTTTCCCTTGGAGAAACCTTTCGCTAAGGCTGTTCTTGTGGAATTAGCAAAGGGATATTTGGAAGCAAATGAGGGCTATGGTGAAAAAGGAAATATCTTCCGCTCAAAACTGGAAAGAAGCTTTCTGAGAAACTGCTCTGTGTTCTGTCAATTCATCTCACAGAGTTACATCTTTCCTTCGAGAAGCCTTTCGCTAAGGCTGTTCTTGAGGATTTGGCAAAGTGATATTTAGAAGCCCCTAGTGGGCTATGGGGAAAAAAGTAAATAACATCCCTCAAAACTGGAAAGAAGCTTTCTGAGAAACTGCTTTGTGTTCTGTTAATTCATCTCACAGAGTTACATCTTTCCTTCAAGAAGCCTTTCAGCTAAGGCTGTTCTTGTGGAATTGGCCAAGGATATTTGGAAGCCCATAGAGGCTATGGTGAAAAAGGAAATATCTTACTTCAAAACTGGAAAGAAGCTTTCTGAGAAACTGCTCTGTGTTCTGTTAATTCATCTCACAGAGTTACATCTTTCCTTCAAGAAGCCTTCGCTAAGGCTGTTCTTGTGGAATTGGCAAAGGATATTTGGAAGCCCATAGAGAGCTATGGTGAAAAAGGAAATATCTTCCGTTCAAAACTGGAAAGAAGCTTTCTGAGAAACTGCTCTGTGTTCTGTGAATTCATCTCACAGAGTTACATCTTTCCTTCAAGAAGCTAAGGCTGTTCTTGTGGAATTGGCAAAGGGATATTTGGAAGCCCATAGAGGGCTATGGTGAAAAAGGAAATATCTTCCGTTCAAAACTGGAAAGAAGCTTTCTGAGGAACTGCTCTGTGTTCTGTTATTTCATCTCACAGAGTTACATCTTTCCTTCAAGAAGCCTTTCGCTAAGGCTGTTCTTGTGGAATTTGAAAAAGGATATTTGGAAGCCCATGAGGGGCTATGGTGACAAAGGAAATATCTTCCGTTCAAAACTGGAAAGAAGCTCTGAGAAACTGCTCTGTGTTCTGTGAATTCATCTCACAGAGTTACATCTTTCCCTTCAAGGAGCATTTCGCTAAGCTGTTCTTGTGGAACTGGCAAGGGATATTTGGAAGCCCATAGAGGGCTATGGTGAAAAGGATATCTTCAGTTCAAAACTGGAAAGAAGCTTTCTGAGAAACTGCTCTGTGTTCTGTAAATTCATCTCAGAGAGTTACATCTTTCCTTCGAGAAACCTTTCGCTAAGGCTGTTCTTGTGGAATTGGCAAAGGGATATTTGGAAGCCCATAGAGGCTATGGTGAAAAAGGAAATATCTTCCGTTCAAAACTGGAAAGAAGCTTTCTGAGAAACTGCTCTTTGTTCTGTGAATTCATCTCACAGAGTTACATCTTTCCTTCAAAAGCCTTACGCTAAGGCTGTTCTTGTGGTAGCAAAGGGATATTTGGAAGCCCATAGAGGGCTATGGTGAAAAAGGAAATATCTTCCGTTCAAAACTGGAAAGAAGCTTTCTGAGAAACTGCTCTCTGTGTTCTGATAATTCATCTCACACAGTTACATCTTTCCATTCAAAAGCCTTTCGCTAAGGCTGTTCTTGTGGAATTAGCAAAGGATATTTGGAAGCCCATAGAGGGCTATGCTGAAAAAGGAAATATCTTCCGTTCAAAACGGGAAAGAAGCTTTCTGAGAAACTGCTCTGTGTTCTGTTAATTCATCTCACAGAGTTACATCTTTCCCTTCAAGAAGCCTTTCGCTAAGGCTCTTCCTGTGGAATTGGCAAAGGGATATTTGGAAGCCCATAGAGGGCTAGGGTGAAAAAGGAAATACCTTCCGTTCAAAACTGGAACGAAGCTTTCTGAGAAACTGCTCTGTCTTCTGTGAATTCATCTCACAGAGTTACATGTTTCCCTTAAAGAAGCCTTTCGCTAAGGCTGTTCCTGTGGAATTAGCAAAGGGATATTTGGAAGCCCATAGAGGCCTATGGGGAAAAAGGAAATATCTTCCGTTCAAAACTGGAAAGAAGCTTTCTGAGAAACTCCTCTGTGTTCTGTTAATTCATCTCACAGAGTTACATCTTTCCTTCAAGAAGCCTTCGCTAAGGCTGTTCTTGTGGAATTGGCAAAGGGATATTTGGAAGCCATAGAGGGCTATGGTGAAAAAGGAAATATCTTCCGCTCAAAACTGGAAAGAAGCTTTCTGAGAAACTGCTCTGTGTTCTGTTAATTCATCTCACACAGTTACATCTTTCCTTCAAGAGCCTTCGCTAAGGCTGTTCTTGTGGAATTGGCAAAGGGATATTTGGAAGCCCATAGAGGGCTATGGTGAAAAAGGAAATATCTTCCGTTCAAAACTGGAAAGAAGCTTTCTGAGAAACTGCTCTGTGTTCTGTTAATTCATCTCACAGAGTTACATCTTTCCTTCAAAAGCCTTTCGCTAAGGCTGTTCTTGTGGAATTAGCAAAGGGATATTTGGAAGCCCATAGGGCTAGGGTGAAAAAAGGAAATACCTTCCGTTCAAAATTGGAAAGAAGCTTTCTGAGAAACTGCTCTGTGTTCTGTTAATTCATCTCACAGAGTTACATCTTTCCTTCAAGAGCCTTCGCTAAATCTGTTCTTGTGGAATCGGCAAAGGGATATTTGGAAGCCCCTAGAGGGCTATGGTGAAAAAGGAAATATCTTCCGTTCAAAACTGGAAAGAAGCTTTCTGAGAAACTGCTCTGTGTTCTCTTAATTCATCTCACAGAGTTACATCTTTCCCTTCAAGCCTTTCCTATCGCTGTTCTTGTGGAATTAGCAAAGGGATATTTGGAAGCCCATAGAGGGCTATGGTGAAAAAGGAAATATCTTCCATTCAAAAGTAGAAAGAAGCTTTCTGAGAAACTGCTCTGTGTTCTGTGAATTCATCTCACAGGTTACATCTTTCCTTCAAGAAGCCTTTCGCTCAGGCTGTTCCTGTTTAATTGGCAAAGGGATATGGAAGCCCTTAGAGGCTCACAGTGAAAAAGGAAATGTCTTCCGTTCAAAACTGGAAAGAAGCTTTCTGAGAAACTGCTCTGTGTTCTCTTAATTCATCTCACAGAGTTACATCTTTCCTTCAAAAGCCTTTCGCTAAGGCTGTTCTTGTGGATTTGGCAAAGTGATATTTAGAAGCCCATTGAGGCTATGGGGAAAAATATCATCCTTCAAAATTGGAAAGAAGCTTTCTGAGAAACTGCTCTGTGTTCTGTTAATTCATCTCACAGAGTTACATCTTTCCCTTCAAAACCTTTCGCTAAAACTGTTCTTGTGGAATCGGTAAAGGGATATTTGGAAGCCCTAGAGGCTATGGTGAAAGAGGAAATATCTTCCGTTCAAAACTGGAAAGAAGCTTTCTGAGAAACTGCTCTGTGTTCAATTCATCTCACAGGTTACATCTTTCCCTTCAAGCCTTTCCCCTATCGCTGTTCTTGTGGAATGGCAAAGGATATTTGGAAGCCCATAGAGGCTATGGTGAAAAAGGAAATATCTTCCATTCAAAACTAGAAAGAAGCTTTCTGAGAAACTGCTCTGTGTTCTGTGAATTCATCTCACAGAGTTACATCTTTCCCATCGAGAAGCCTTTCGCTAAAGCTGTTCTTGTGGAATTGGCAAAGGGATATTTGGAAGCCCATAGAGGGCTATGGTGAAAGAGGAAGTATCTTCCGTTCAAAACTGGAAAGAAGCTTTCTGAGAAACCGTCTGTGTTCTGTTAATTCATCTCACAGAGTTACATCTTTCCTTCGAAACCATTCGCTAGGCTGTTCTTGTGGAATTGGGAAGGGATATTTGGAAGCCCATAGAGGGCTATGGTGAAAAAGGAAATATCTTCCATTCAAAACTGGAAAGAAGCTTTCTGAGAAACTGCTCTGTGTTCTGTAAATTCATCTCAGAGAGTTAAATCTTTCCCTTAGAAACCTTTTCGCTAAAGCTGTTCTTGTGGAATTGGCAAAGGATATTTGGAAGCCCATAGAGGGCTATGGTGAAAAAGGATCTTTCGTTCAAAACTGCAAAGAAGCTTTCTGAGAAACTGCTCTGTGTTCTGTTAATTCATCTCACAGAGTTACATCTTTCCCTTCAAGAAAGCCTTTCGATAAAGCTGTTCTTGTGGAATTGGCAAAGGGATATTTGGAAGCCCCTAGAGGGCTATGGTGAAAAGGAAATATCTTCCGTTCAAAACTGGAAAGAAGCTTTATGAGAAACTGCTCTGTGCTCTGTTAATTCATCTCACAGGTTACATCTTTCCCTTCAAGAAGCCTTTCACTAAGGCTGTTCTTGTGGAATTGGCGAGGATATTTGGAAGCCCTTAGAGGCTATGGTGAAAAAGGAAATATCTTCCGTTCAAAACTGGAAAGAAGCTTTCTGAGAAACTGCTCTGTGTTCTGTGAATTCATCTCAGAGAGTTACATCTTTCCTTCAAGAAGCCTTCGCTAAAACCGTTGTGTGGAATTGGCAAAGGGATATTTGTAAGCCCATAGAGGGCTATTGTGAAAAAAAGTATCTTCCGTTCAAAACTGGAAAGAAGCTTTCTGAGAAACTGCTCTGTGTTCTGTAATTCATCTCACAGAGTTACATCTTTCCTTGGAGAAACCTTTGCTAAGGCTGTTCTTGTGGAATTGCAAAGGGATATTTGGAAGCAAATGAGGGCTATGGTGAAAAGGAAATATCTTCCGTTCAAAACTGGAAAGAAGCTTTCTGAGAAACTGCTCTGTGTTCTGTCAATTCATCTCACAGAGTTACATCTTTCCCTTCGAGAAGCCTTTCGCTAAGGCTGTTCTTGAGGATTTGGCAAAGTGATATTTAGAAGCCCCTAGTGGGCTATGGGGAAAAAGTAAATAACATCCCTCCAAAACTGGAAAGAAGCTTTCTGAGAAACTGCTTTGTGTTCTGTTAATTCATCTCACAGAGTTACATCTTTCCTTCAAGAAGCCTTTCGCTAAGGCTGTTCTTGTGGAATTGGCCAAGGGATATTTGGAAGCCCATAGAGGGCTATGGTGAAAAAGGAAATATCTTACTTCAAAACTGGAAAGAAGCTTTCTGAGAAACTGCTCTGTGTTCTGTTAATTCATCTCACAGAGTTACATCTTTCCCTTCAAGAAGCCTTTCGCTAAGGCTGTTCTTGTGGAATTGGCAAAGGATATTTGGAAGCCCAAAGCTATGGTGAAGGAAATATCTTCCGTTCAAAACTGGAAAGAAGCTTTCTGAAACTGCTCTGTGTTCTGTGAATTCATCTCACAGAGTTACATCTTTCCTTCAAGAAGCCTTTCGCTAAGGCTGTTCTTGTGGAATTGGCAAAGGGATATTTGGAAGCCCATAGAGGGCTATGGTGAAAAGGAAATATCTTCCGTTCAAAACTGGAAAGAAGCTTTCTGAGGAACTGCTCTGTGTTCTGTTATTTCATCTCACAGAGTTACATCTTTCCTTCAAGAAGCCTTTCGCTAAGGCTGTTCTTGTGGAATTTGAAAAAGGATATTTGGAAGCCCATAGGGCTATGGTGACAAAAGGAAATATCTTCCGTTCAAAACTGGAAAGAAGCTTTCTGAGAAACTGCTCTGTGTTCTGTTAATTCATCTCCACAGAGTTACATCTTTCCTTCAAGGAGCATTTCAGCTAAGGCTGTTCTTGTGGAACTGGCAAGGGATATTTGGAAGCCCATAGAGGCTATGGTGAAAAAGGAAATATCTTCCGTTCAAAACTGGAAAGAAGCTTTCTGAGAAACTGCTCTGTGTTCTGTAAATTCATCTCAGAGAGTTACATCTTTCCCTTCGAGAAACCTTTCGCTAAGGCTGTTCTTGTGGAATTGGCAAAGGGATATTTGGAAGCCCATAGAGGGCTATGGTGAAAAATATATCTTCGTTCAAAACTGGAAAGAAGCTTTCTGAGAAACTGCTCTTTGTTCTGTGAATTCATCACAGAGTTACATCTTTCCTTCAAGAAGCCTTACGCTACAAAGGCTGTTCTTGTGGAATTGGCAAGGGATATTTGGAAGCCCATAGAGGGCTATGGTGAAAAGGAAATATCTTCCGTTCAAAACTGGAAAGAAGCTTTCTGAGAAACTGCTCTGTGTTCTGATAATTCATCTCACACAGTTACATCTTTCCATTCAAAGCCTTTCGGCTAAGGCTGTTCTTGTGGAATTAGCAAAGGATATTTGAAGCCCATAGAGGGCTATGCTGAAAAAGGAAATATCTTCCGTTCAAAGCGGAAAGAAGCTTTCTGAGAAACTGCTCTGTGTTCTGTTAATTCATCTCACAGAGTTACATCTTTCCCTTCAAGAAGCCTTTCGCTAAAAGGCTCTTCCTGTGGAATTAGCAAAGGGATATTTGGAAGCCCATAGAGGGCTAGGGTGAAAAAGGAAATACCTTCCGTTCAAAACTGGAACGAAGCTTTCTGAGAAACTGCTCTGTCTTCTGTGAATTCATCTCACAGAGTTACATGTTTCCCTTAAAGAAGCCTTTCGCTAAGGCTGTTCCTGTGGAATTAGCAAAGGGATATTTGGAAGCCCATAGAGGCCTATGGGGAAAAAGGAAATATCTTCCGTTCAAAACTGGAAAGAAGCTTTCTGAGAAACTCCTCTGTGTTCTGTTAATTCATCTCACAGAGTTACATCTTTCCTTCAAGAAGCCTTCGCTAAGGCTGTTCTTGTGGAATTGGCAAAGGGATATTTGGAAGCCATAGAGGGCTATGGTGAAAAAGGAAATATCTTCCGCTCAAAACTGGAAAGAAGCTTTCTGAGAAACTGCTCTGTGTTCTGTTAATTCATCTCACACAGTTACATCTTTCCTTCAAGAAGCCTTTCGCTAAGGCTGTTCTTGTGGAATTGGCAAAGGGATATTTGGAAGCCCATAGGGGCTATGGTGAAAAGAAATATCTTCCGTTCAAAACTGGAAAGAAGCTTTCTGAGATACTGCTCTGTGTTCTGTTAATTCATCTCACAGAGTTACATCTTTCCCCTTTCGCTAAGGCTGTTCTTGTGGAATTAGCAAAGGGATATTTGGAAGCCCATAGAGGGCTAGGGTGAAAAAGGAAATACCTTCCGTTCAAAATTGGAAAGAAGCTTTCTGAGAAACTGCTCTGTGTTCTGTTAATTCATCTCACAGAGTTACATCTTTCCCTTCAAAACCTTTAAGCTAAATCTGTTCTTGTGGAATCGGCAAAGGGATATTTGAGCCCTAGAGGCTATGGTGAAAAAGGTATCTTCCGTTCAAAACTGGAAAGAAGCTTTCTGAGAAACTGCTCTGTGTTCTCTTAATTCATCTCACAGAGTTACATCTTTCCCTTCAAGAAGCCTTTCCCTATCGCTGTTCTTGTGGAATTGGCAAAGGGATATTTGGAAGCCCATAGAGGGCTATGGTGAAAAAGGAAATATCTTCCATTCAAAGTGAAAGAAGCTTTCTGAGAAACTGCTCTGTGTTCTGTGAATTCATCTCACAGGTTACATCTTTCCTTCAAGAAGCCTTTCGCTAAGGCTGTTCTTGTGGAATTGGCAAGGATATGGAAGCCCTTAGAGGGCTACGGTGAAAAAGGAAATGTCTTCCGTTCAAAACTGGAAAGAAGCTTTCTGAGAAACTGCTCTGTGTTCTCTTAATTCATCTCACAGAGTTACATCTTTCCCTTCAAGAAGCCTTTCGCTAAGGCTGTTCTTGTGGATTTGGCAAAGTGATATTTAGAAGCCCATTGAGGGCTATGGGGAAAAAGGAAATATCATCCCTCCAAAATTGGAAAGAAGCTTTCTGAGAAACTGCTCTGTGTTCTGTTAATTCATCTCACAGAGTTACATCTTTCCCTTCAAGAAGCCTTCGCTAAGGCTGTTCTTGTGGAATTGGCAAAGGGATATTTGGAAGCCCATAGAGGGCTATGGTGAAAAAGGAAATATCTTACTTCAAAACTGGAAAGAAGCTTTCTGAGAAACTGCTCTGTGTTCTGTTAATTCATCTCACAGAGTTACATCTTTCCTTCAAAGCCTTTCGCTAAGGCTGTTCTTGTGGATTTGGCAAAGTGATATTTAGAAGCCCATTGAGGCTATGGGGAAAAGGAAATATCATCCTCCAAAATTGGAAAGAAGCTTTCTGAGAAACTGCTCTGTGTTCTGTTAATTCATCTCACAGAGTTACATCTTTCCTTCAAGAAGCCTTCGCTAAGGCTGTTCTTGTGGAATTGGCAAAGGGATATTTGGAAGCCCATAGAGGGCTATGGTGAAAAAGGAAATATCTTACTTCAAAACTGGAAAGAAGCTTTCTGAGAAACTGCTCTGTGTTCTGTTAATTCATCTCACAGAGTTACATCGTTCCGTTCAAAGCCTTTCGCTAAGGCTGTTCTTGTGGAATTGGCAAAGGGATATTTGGAAGCCCATAGAAGGCTATGGTGAAAAAGGAAATATCTTCCGTTCAAAACTGGAAAGCTTTCTGAAAACTGCTCTGTGTTCTGTTAATTCATCTCACAGAGTTACATCTTTCCCATCGAGAAGCCTTTCGCTAAAGCTGTTCTTGTGGAATTGGCAAGGATATTTGGAAGCCATGAGGGCTATGGTGAAAGAGAAGTATCTTCCGTTCAAAACTTTAAAGAAGGATTCTGAGAAACCGCTCTGTGTTCTGTTAATTCATCTCACAGAGTTACATCTTTCCCTTCGAGAAACCATTGCTAGGCTGTTCTTGTGGAATTGAAAGGGATATTTGGAAGCCCATAGAGGCTATGGTGAAAAAGGAAATATCTTCCGTTCAAAACTGGAAAGAAGCTTTCTGAGAAACTGATCTGTGTTCTGTTATTTCATCTCTGAGCTACATCTTTCCCTTCAAAGCCTTTCGCTAAGGCTGTTCTTGTGGAATTAGCAAAGGATATTTGGAAGCCCAGAGGGCTATGGTGAAAAAGGAAATATCTTCCGTTCAAAACTGGAAGGAAGCTTTCTGAGAAACTGCTCTGTGTTCTGTTAATTTATCTCAGAGTTACATCTTTCCTTCAAAGTTTCGCTAAGGCTGTTCTTGTGGAATCGACAAGGGATATTTGGAAGCCCCTAGAGGGCTATGGTGAAAAAAAGGAAATATCTTCCGTTCAAAACTGGAAAGAAGCTTTCTGAGAAACTGCTCTGTGTTCTGTACATTCATCTCACAGAGTTACATCTTTCCTTTCAAGAAGCCTTTCGATAAGGCTGTTCTTGTGGAATTGGCAAAGGGATATTTAGAAGCCCTGAGGCTATGATGAAAAAATATCTTCCGTTCAAAACTGGAAAGAAGCTTTCTGAGAAACTAGTCTGTGTTCTGTTAATTCATCTCACAGAGCTGCATCTTTCCCTTCAAGAAGCCTTTCTCTAAGGCTGTTCTTGTGGAATTGGAAGGATATTTGGAAGCCAATAGAGGGCTATAGGTGAAAAAAAGGAAATATCTTCCGTTCAAAAGCGGAAAGAAGCTTTGAGAAAACTGCTCTGTGTTCTGTTAATTCATCTCACAGGA
>JAKFHT010000339.1:0-71040 GCA_023783455.1 Erythrocebus patas | reverse complement strand
CTTTGCCAATTCACAAGAACAGCCTTAGCGAAGGCTTCTTGAAGGAAGATGTAACTCTGTGAGATGATTTAACAGAACACAGAGCAGTTTCTCAGACAGCTTCTTTCCAATTTTGAACGGAAGATATTTCCTCTTTCAACATAGCCTCTATGGGCTTCCAAATATCCCTTTGCCAACTACACAAGAACAGCCTTAGCCAAAGGATTCTTGAAGGAAAGATGGAACCTGTGAGATGAATTAACAGAACACAGAGCAATTTCTCAGAAAGCTTCTTTCCAGTTTTCAACGGAAGATATTTCCTCTTTCAACATAACCCTCTATGGGCTTCCAAATATCCCTTTGCAATTCCACAAGAACAGCCTTAGGGAAAGGCTTCTTGAAGGAAAGATGTAACTCTGTGAGATGAATTAACAGAACACAGAGCAGTTTCTCAGAAAGTTCTTTCCAGTTTTGAACGGAAGATATTTCTTTTTCACCATAGCCTCTATGGCTTCCAAATATCCTTTGCTAATTCCACAAGAACAGCCTTAGCGAAAGGTTTTGAAGGGAAACATGCAACTCTGTGAGATGAAATAACAGAACACAGAGCAGTTTCTCAGAAAGCTTCTTTCCAGTTTTGAACGGAAGGTATTTCCTTTTTCACCATAGCCCTCTATGGGCTTCCAAATATCCCTTTGCCAATTCCAAAACAACAGCCTTAGCGAAAGGCTTCTTGAAGGAAACATGTAACTCTGTGAGATGAATTAACAGAACACAGAGCAGTTTCTCAGAAAGCTTCTTTCCAGTTTTGAACGGAAGATATTTCCTTTTTCACCATAGCTCCCTATGGGCATCCTAATATCTCTTTGCCAATTCCACAAGAACAGCCTTAGCGAAAGGCTTCTTGAAGGGGAAGATGTAACTCTGTGAGATGATTTATCAGAACACAGAGCAGTTTCTCAGAAAGATTCTTTCCAGTTTTGAACCGAAGATATTTCCTTTTCACCATAGCCCTCTATGGGCTTCCAAATATCCCTTTGCAAATTCCACAAGAACAGCCTTAGCGAAAGGCTTCTTGAAGGGAAAGATGTAACACTCTGACATGAATTAACAGAACACAGAGCAGTTTCTCACAAAGCTTCTTTCCGGTTTTGAAAGGAAGATATTTCCTTTTTCACCATAGCCTCTATGGCTTCCAAATATCCCTTTGCCAATTCCACAAGAACAGCCTTAGCGAAAGGTTTTGACGGAAACATGCAACTCTGTGAGATGAAATAACAGAACACAGAGCAGTTTCTCAGAAAGCTTGTTTCCAGTTTTGAACGGAAGATATTTCTTTTTCACCATAGCCCCTATGGGCTTCCAAATATCCCTTTGCTAATTCCACAAGAACAGCCTTAGGGAAAGGCTTCTTGAAGGGAAAAATGTAACTCTGTGAGATGAATTAACAGAACACAGAGCAGTTTCTCAGAAAGCTTTTTCCAGTTTTGAACGGAAGATATTTCCTCTTTCAACATAGCCCTCTATGGGCTTCCAAATATCCCTTTGCCAACTACACAAGAACAGCCTTAGCGAAAGGCTTCTTGAAGGGAAAGATGTAACTCTGTGAGATGAATTAACAGAACACAGAGCAGTTTCTCAGAAAGCTTCTTTCCAATTTTGAACGGAAGATATTTCTTTTTTCACCATAGCCCTCCATGGGCTTCCAAATATCCCTTGCTATTTCCAGAAGAACAGCCTTAGCGAAAGGCTTTTGAAGGAAAGATGTAACTCTGTGAGATGAATTAACAGAACACAGAGCAGTTTCTCAGAAAGCTTCTTTCCAGTTTTGAACGGAAGATATTTTTTTCACCATAGCCCTCTATGGGCTTCCAAATATCCTTTGCTAATTCCACAAGAACAGCCTTAGCGAAAGGCTTGAAGGGAAACATGTGACTCTTTGAGATGAAATAACAGAACACAGAGCAGTTTCTCAGAAAGCTTGTTTCCAGTTTTGAACGGAAGATATTTCCTTTTTCACCATAGCCCCCTATGGGCTTCCAAATATCCCTTTTTCAATTCCACAAGAACAGCCTTAGCGAAAGGCTTCTTGAAGGGGAAGATGTAACTCTGTGAGATGATTTAACAGAACAAAGAGCAGTTTCTCAGAAAGCTTCTTTCCACTATTGAACGGAAGATATTTCCTTTTTCACCATAGCCCTCTAAGGGCTTCCAAATGTCCCTTTGCCAATTCCACAAGAACAGCCTTAGCGAAAGGCTTCTTGAAGGGAAACATGTGACTCTTTGAGATGAAATAACAGAACACACAGCAGTTTCTCAGAAAGCTTCTTTCCAGTATTGAACGGAAGATATTTCCTTTTTCACCATAGCCCTGTATGGGCTTCCAAATATCCCTTTGCCAATTCCACAAGAACAGCCTTAGCGAAAGTCTTCTTGAAGGGAAAGATGTAACTCTGTGAGATGAAATAACAGAACACAGAGCAGTTTCTCAGAAAGCTGGTTTCCAGTTTTGAACGGAAGATATTTCCTTTTTCACCAGAGCCCTCTATGGGCTTCCAAATATCCCTTTGCCAATTCCACAAGAACAGCCTTAGCGAACGGCTTCTTGAGGGAAAGATGGAACTCTGTGAGATGAATTAAGAGAACACCGAGCAGTTTCTCAGAAAGCTTCTTTCAAGTTTTGAACGGAAGATATTTCCTTTTTCACCATAGCCCTCTATGGGCGTCCAAATATCCCTTTGCCAATTCCACAAGAACAGCCTTAGCGAAAGGCTTCTTGAAGGGAAAGATGTAACTCTGTGAGATGAATAAACAGAACACAGAGCAGTTTCTCAGAAAGCTTCTTTCCAGTTTTGAACGGAAGATATTTCCTTTTTCACCGTAGCCCCCTATGGGCTTCCAAATATTCCTTTTTCAATTCCACAAGAACAGCCTTAGCGAAAGGCTTCTTGAAGGAGAAGATGTAACTCTGTGAGATGATTTAACAGAACAAAGAGCAGTTTCTCAGAAACCTTCTTTCCACTATTGAACGGAAGATATTACCTTTTTCACCATAGCCCTCTATGGGCTTCCAAATATCCCTTTGCCAATTGCACAAGAACAGCCTTAGCGAAAGTCTTCTTGAAGGGAAAGATGTGACTCTGTGAGATGAAATAACAGAACACAGAGCAGTTTCTCAGAAAGCTTCTTCCAAGTATTGAACGGAAGATGTTGTCTTTTTCACCATAGCCCTCTATGGGATTCAAAATATCCTTTTGCCAATTCCACAAGAACAGCCTTAGCGAAAGGCTTCTTGCAGGGAAGGATGTAACTCTGTGAGATGAATTAAGAGACACAGAGCAGTTTCTCAGAAAGCTTCTTTCAAGTTTTGAACGAAAGATATTTCCTTTTTCAACATAGCCCTCTATTGGCGTCCAAATATGCCTTTGCCAATTTCACAAGAACAGCCTTAGCGAAAGGCTTCTTGAAGGGAAAGATGTAACTCTGTGAGATGATTTAACAGAACACAGAGCAGTTTCTCAGAAAGCTTCTTTCCAGTTTTAACGGAAGATATTTCCTTTTTCACCATAGCCCTCTAAGGGCTTCCAAATATCCCTTTGCCAATTCCACAAGAACAGCCTTAGCGAAAGGCTTCTTGAAGGGAAAGATGTGACTCTGTGAGATGAATTAACAGAACACAGAGCAGTTTATCAGAAAGCTTCCTTCCAGTTTTGAACGGAAGTTTTTTCCTTTTTCACCTTAGCCCTCTATGGGCTTCCAAATATTCCTTTGCCAATTCCACAAGAACAGACTTAGCGAAAGGCTTCTTGAAGGGAAAGATGTAACACTGTGAGATGAATTAACAGAACACAGAGCAGTTTATCAGAAAGCTTCTTTCAAGTATTGAACGGAAGATATTTCCTTTTTCACCATAGCCCTCTATTGGCGTCCAAATATCCCTTTGCCAATTTCACAAAACAGCCTTAGCGAAAGGCTTCTTCAAGGGAAAGATGTAACTCTGTGAGATGAATTAAGAGAACACAGAGCAGTTTCTCAGAAAGCTTCTTTAGAGTTTTGAGCGGAAGATATCTCCTTTTTCACCATAGCCATCTATGGTCTTCAAATATCCCTTAGCCAATTCCACAAGAACAACCTTAGCGAAAGGCGTCTTGAAGGGAAAGATGTAACTCTGTGAGATGAATTAACAGAACACAGAGCAGTTTCTCAGAAAGCTTCTTTCCAGTTTTGAACGGAAGATATTTCCTTTTTCACCATAGCCCTCTAAAGGCTTCCAAATTTCCCTTTGCCAATTCCACAAGAACAGCCTTACCGAAAGGCTTCTTGAAGGGAAAGATGTGACTCTGTGAGATGAATTAACAGAACACAGAGCAGTTTCTCAGAAAGCTTCTTTCCAGTTTTGAACGGAAGATATTTCCTTTTTCACCATAGCCCCCTATGGGCGTCCAAATATGCCTTTGCCAATTTCACAAGAACAGCCTTAGCGAAAGGTTTCTTGCAGGGAAGGATGTAACTCTGTGAGATGAATTAAGAGAACAGAGAGCAGTTTCTCAGAATGCTTCTTTCAAGTTTTGAACCGAAGATATTTTCTTTTTCACCATAGCCCTCTATTGGCGTCCAAATATCCCTTTGCCAATTTCACAAGAACAGCCTTAGCGAAAGGCTTCTTGAAGGGAAAGATGTAACTCTGTGAGATGAATTAACAGAACACAGAGCAGTTTCTCAGAAAGCTTCTTTCCAGTTTTGAACGGAAGATATTTCCTTTTTCACCATAGCCCCCTATGGGCTTCCAAATATCCCTTTTTCAATTCCACAAGAACAGCCTTAGCGAAAGGCTTCTTGAAGGGGAAGATGTAACTCTGTGAGATGATTTAACAGAACAAAGAGCAGTTTCTCAGAAAGCTTCTTTCCACTATTGAACGGAAGATATTTCCTTTTTCACCATAGCCCTCTATGGGCTTCCAAATATCCCTTTGCCAATTCCACAAGAACAGCCTTAGCGAAAGGCTTCTTGAAGGGAAAGATGTGACTCTGTGAGATGAAATAACAGAACACAGAGCAGTTTCTCAGAAAGCTTCCTTCCAGTATTGAACGGAAGATATTGCCTTTTTCATCGTAGCCCTATATGCGCTTCCAAATATCCCTTTGCCAATTCCACAAGAACAGCCTTAGTGAAAGGCTTCTTGAAGGGCTTCCAAATATCCGTTTTCCAATTCCACAAGAACAGCCTTAGCGAAAGGCTTCTTGAAGGGAAACATGTAACTCTGTGAGATGAAATAACAGAACACAGAGCAGTTTCTCAGAAAGCTTCTTTCCAGTTTTGAACGGAAGGTATTTCCTTTTTCACCATAGCCCTCTAGGGGCTTCCAAATATCCCTTTGCCAATTCCAAAACAACAGCCTTAGCGAAAGGCTTCCTGAAGGGAAACATGTAACTCTGTGAGATGAATTAACAGAACACAGAGCAGTTTCTCAGAAAGCTTCTTTCCAGTTTTGAACGGAAGTTATTTCCTTTTTCACCATAGCTCCCTATGGGCTTCCTAATATCTCTTTGCCAATTCCACAAGAACAGCCTTAGCGAAAGGCTTCTTGAAGGGGAAGATGTAACTCTGTGAGATGATTTATCAGAACACAGAGCAGTTTCTCAGAAAGATTCTTTCCAGTTTTGAACGGAAGATATTTCCTTTTTCACCATAGCCCTCTATGGGCTTCCAAATATCCCTTTGCCAATTCCACAAGAACTGCCTTAGCGAAAGGCTTCTTGACGGGAAACATGCAACTCTGTGAGATGAAATAACAGAACACAGAGCAGCTTCTCAGAAAGCTTCTTTCCAGTTTTGAACGGAAGGTATTTCCTTTTTCACCATAGCCCTCTATGGGCTTCCAAATATCCCATTGCCAATTCCAAAACAACAGCCTTAGCGAAAGGCTTCTTGAAGGGAAACATGTAACTCTGTGAGATGAATTAACAGAAGACAGAGCAGTTTCTCAGAAAGCTTCTTTCCAGTTTTGAACGGAAGATATTTCCTTTTTCACCATAGCTCCCTATGGGCTTCCTAATATCTCTTTGCCAATTCCACAAGAACAGCCTTAGCGAAAGGCTTCTTGAAGGGGAAGATGTAACTCTGTGAGATGATTTATCGGAACACAGAGCAGTTTCTCAGAAAGATTCTTTCCAGTTTTGAACCGAAGATATTTCCTTTTTCACCATAGCCCTGTATGGGCTTCCAAATATCCCTTTGCAAATTCCACAAGAACAGCCTTAGCGAAAGGCTTCTTGAAGGGAAAGATGTAACTCTGTGAGATGAATTAACAGAACACAGAGCAGTTTCTCACAAAGCTTCTTTCCGGTTTTGAAAGGAAGATATTTCCTTTTTCACCATAGCCCTCTAAGGGCTTCCAAATATCCCTTTGCCAATTCCACAAGAACAGCCTTAGCGAAAGGCTTCTTGACGGGCAACATGCAACTCTGTGAGATGAAATAACAGAACACAGAGCAGTTTCTCAGAAAGCTTGTTTCCAGTTTTGAACGGAAGATATTTCCTTTTTCACCAGAGCCCTCTATGGGCTTCCAAATATCCCTTTTCCAATTCCACAAGAACAGCCTTAGGGAAAGGCTTCTTGAAGGGAAAAATGTAACTCTGTGAGATGAATTAACAGAACACAGAGCAGTTTCTCAGAAAGCTTCTTTCCAGTTTTGAACGGAAGATATTTCCTCTTTCAACATAGCCCTCTATGGGCGTCCAAATATCCCTTTGCCAACTACACAAGAACCACCTTAGCGAAAGGCTTGAAGGAAGATGTAACTCTGTGAGATGAATTAACAGAACACAGAGCAGTTTCTCAAGCTTCTTTCCAGTATGAACCGAAGATATTTCCTTTTCACCATAGCCCTCTATGGGCTTCCAAATATCCTTTGCCAATTCCACAAGAACAGCCTTAGCGAAGGCTTCTTGAAGGAAACATGTAACTCTGTGAGATGAATTAACAGAACACAGAGCAGTTTCTCAGAAAGCTTCTTTCCAGTATTGAACGGAAGATATTTCCTTTTCACCATAGCCCTCTATGGGCTTCCAAATATCCTTTGCAATTCCACAAGAACAACCTTAGCGAAAGGCTTCTTGAAGGGAAAGATGTAACTCTCTGACATGAATTAAGAGAACACAGAGCAGTTTCTCAGAAAGCTTCTTTCCAGTTTTGAACCGAAGATATTTCCTTTTTCACCATAGCCCTGTATGGGCTTCCAAATATCCCTTTGCAAATTCCACAAGAACAGCCTTAGCGAAAGGCTTCTTGAAGGGAATGATGTAACTCTGTGAGATGAATTAACAGAACACAGAGCAGTTTCTCACAAAGCTTCTTTCCGGTTTTGAAAGGAAGATATTTCCTTTTTCACCATAGCCCTCTAAGGGCTTCCAAATATCCCTTTGCCAATTCCACAAGAACAGCCTTAGCGAAATGCTTCTTGACGGGAAACATGCAACTCTGTGAGATGAAATAACAGAACACAGAGCAGTTTCTCAGAAAGCTTGTTTCCAGTTTTGAACGGAAGATATTTCCTTTTTCACCAGAGCCCTCTATGGGCTTCCAAATATCCCTTTGCCAATTCCACAAGAACAGCCTTAGGGAAAGGCTTCTTGAAGGGAAAAATGTAACTCTGTGAGATGAATTAACAGAACACAGAGCAGTTTCTCAGAAAGCTTCTTTCCAGTTTTGAACGGAAGATATTTCCTCTTTCAACATAGCCCTCTATGGGCGTCCAAATATCCCTTTGCCAACTACACAAGAACCACCTTAGCGAAAGGCTTCTTGAAGGGGAAGATTTAACTCTGTGAGATGAATTAACAGAACACAGAGCAGTTTCTCAGAAAGCTTCTTTCCAGTATGAACCGAAGATATTTCCTTTTTCACCATAGCCCTCTATGGGCTTCCAAATATCCCTTTGCCAATTCCACAAGAACAGCCTTAGCGAAAGGCTTCTTGAAGGGAAACATGTAACTCTGTGAGATGAATTAACAGAACACAGAGCAGTTTCTCAGAAAGCTTCTTTCCAGTATTGAACGGAAGATATTTCCTTTTTCACCATAGCCCTCTATGGGCTTCCAAATATCACTTTGCGAATTCCACAAGAACAACCTTAGCGAAAGGCTTCTTGAAGGGAAAGATGTAACTCTCTGACATGAATTAAGAGAACACAGAGCAGTTTCTCAGAAAGCTTCTTTCCAGTTTTGAACCGAAGATATTTCCTTTTTCACCGTAGCCATGTATGGGCTTCCAAATATCCCTTTGCAAATTCCACAAGAACAGCCTTAGCGAAAGGCTTCTTGAAGGGAATGATGTAACTCTGTGAGATGAATTAACAGAACACAGAGCAGTTTCTCACAAAGCTTCTTTCCGGTTTTGAAAGGAAGATATTTCCTTTTTCACCATAGCCCTCTAAGGGCTTCCAAATATCCCTTTGCCAATTCCACAAGAATAGCCTTAGCGAAATGCTTCTTGACGGGAAACATGCAACTCTGTGAGATGAAATAACAGAACACAGAGCAGTTTCTCAGAAAGCTTGTTTCCAGTTTTGAACGGAAGATATTTACTTTTTCACCAGAGCCCTCTATGGGCTTCCAAATATCCCTTTGCCAATTCCACAAGAACAGCCTTAGGGAAAGGCTTCTTGAAGGGAAAAATGTAACTCTGTGAGATGAATTAACAGAACACAGAGCAGTTTCTCAGAAAGATTCTTTCCAGTTTTGAACGGAAGATATTTCCTCTTTCAACATAGCCCTCTATGGGCGTCCAAATATCCCTTTGCCAACTACACAAGAACAGCCTTAGCGAAAGGCTTGAAGGAAAGATGGAACTCTGTGAGATGAATTAACAGAACACAGAGCAATTTCTCAGAAAGCTTCTTTCCAGTTTTTAACGGAAGATATTTCCTTTTTCACCGTAGCCTTCTATGGGCTTCCAAATATCCCTTTGCCAATTCCACAAGAACAGCCTTAGCGAAAGGCTTCTTGAAGGGAAAGATGTAACTCTGTGAGATGAATTAACAGAACACAGAGCAGTTTCTCAGAAAGCTTCTTTCCAGTTTTGAACGGAAGATATTTCCTCTTTCAACATAACCCTCTATGGGCGTCCAAATATCCCTTGGCCAACTACACGAGAACAGCCTTAGCGAAAGGATTCTTGAAGGGAAAGATGGAACTCTGTGAGATGAATTAACAGAACACAGAGCAATTTCTCAGAAAGCTTCTTTCCAGTTTTCAACGGAAGATATTTCCTTTTTCACCATAGCCCTCTATGGGCTTCCAAATATCCCTTTGCCAATTCCACAAGAACAGCCTTAGAGAAAGGCTTCTTGAAGGGGAAGATGTAACTCTGTGAGATGAATTAACAGAACACAGAGCAGTTTCTCAGACAGCTTCTTTCCAATTTTGAACGGAAGATATTTCTTTTTTCACCATAGCCCTCTAGGGGCTTCCAAATATCCCTTGCTATTTCCAGAAGAACAGCCTTAGCGAAAGGCTTCTTGAAGGGAAAGATGTAATTCTGTGAGATGAATTAGCAGAACAGAGAGCAGTTTCTCAGAAAGCTTGTTTCCAGTTTTGAACGGAAGATATTTCCTTTTTCACCATAGCCCTCTATGGGCTTCCAAATATCCCTTTGCCAATTCCACAAGAACAGCCTTAGAGAAAGGCTTCTTGAAGGGAAAGATGTAACTCTGTGAGATGAATTAACAGAACACAGAGCAGTTTCTCAGAAAACTTCTTTCCAGTTTTGAACGGAAGATATTTCCTTTTTCACCGTAGCCCCCATGGGCTTCCAAATATCCCTTTTTCAATTCCACAAGAACAGCCTTAGCGAAAGGCTTCTTGACGGGAAGGATGTAACTTTATGAGATGAATTAAGAGAACACAGAGCAGTTTATCAGAAAGCTTCCTTCCAGTTTTGAACGGAAGATATTTCCTTTTTCACCATAGCCCTCTATGGGCTTCCAAATATCCCTTTGCCAATTCCACAAGAACAGCCTTAGCGAAAGGCTTCTTGAAGGGAAAGATGTAACTCTGTGAGATGAATTAACAGAACACAGAGCAGTTTCTCAGAAAGCTTCTTTCCAGTTTTGAACGGAAGATATTTCCTTTTCACCATAGCCCTCTATGGGCTTCCAAATATCCTTTGCTAATTCCACAAGAAAAGCCTTAGCGAAAGGCTTCTTGAAGGGAAAGATGTAACTCTGTGAGATGAATTAACAGAACACAGAGCAGTTTCTCAGAAAGCTTCTTTCCAGTTTTGAACGGAAGATATTTCCTTTTTCAGCATAGCCCTCTATGGGCTTCCAAATATCCCTTTGCCAATTCCACAAGAACAGCCTTAGCGAAAGGCTTCTTGACGGGAAACATGCAACTCTGTGAGATGAAATAACAGAACACAGAGCAGTTTCTCAGAAAGCTTCTTTCCAGTTTTGAACGGAAGGTATTTCCTTTTTCACCATAGCCCTCTATGGGCTTCCAAATATCCCTTTGCCAATTCCAAAACAACAGCCTTAGCGAAAGGCTTCTTGAAGGGAAACATGTAACTCTGTGAGATGAATTAACAGAACACAGAGCAGTTTCTCAGAAAGCTTCTTTCCAGTTTTGAACGGAAGATATTTCCTTTTTCACCATAGCTCCCTATGGGCTTCCTAATATCTCTTTGCCAATTCCACAAGAACAGCCTTAGCGAAAGGCTTCTTGAAGGGGAAGATGTAACTCTGTGAGATGATTTATCAGAACACAGAGCAGTTTCTCAGAAAGATTCTTTCCAGTTTTGAACCGAAGATATTTCCTTTTTCACCATAGCCCTGTATGGGCTTCCAAATATCCCTTTGCAAATTCCACAAGAACAGCCTTAGCGAAAGGCTTCTTGAAGGGAAAGATGTAACACTCTGACATGAATTAACAGAACACAGAGCAGTTTCTCACAAAGCTTCTTTCCGGTTTTGAAAGGAAGATATTTCCTTTTTCACCATAGCCCTCTATGGGCTTCCAAATATCCCTTTGCCAATTCCACAAGAACAGCCTTAGCGAAAGGCTTCTTGACGGGAAACATGCAACTCTGTGAGATGAAATAACAGAACACAGAGCAGTTTCTCAGAAAGCTTGTTTCCAGTTTTGAAGCGGAAGATATTTCCTCTTTCAACATAGCCCTCTGTGGGCTTCCAAATATCCTTTGCCAATTCCACAAGAACAGCCTTAGGGAAAGGCTTCTTGAAGGGAAAAATGTAACTCTGTGAGATGAATTAACAGAACACAGAGCAGTTTCTCAGAAAGCTTCTTTCCAGTTTTGAACGGAAGATATTTCCTCTTTCAACATAGCCCTCTATGGGCGTCCAAATATCCTTTGCCAACTACACAAGAACAGCCTTAGCGAAAGGCTTGAAGGGAAAGATGTAACTCTGTGAGATGAATTAACAGAACACAGAGCAGTTTCTCAGACAGCTTCTTTCCAATTTTGAACGGAAGATATTTTTTTTTTCACCATAGCCCTCTAGGGCTTCCAAATATCCCTTGCTATTTCAGAAGAACAGCCTTAGCGAAAGGCTTTGAAGGGAAGATGTAATTCTGTGAGATGAATTAAGAGAACACAGAGCAGTTTCTCAAGCTTGTTTCCAGTTTTGAGCGGAAGATATTTCCTTTTCACCATAGCCCTCTATGGGCTTCCAAATATCCTTTGCCAATTCCACAAGAACAGCCTTAGAGAAAGGCTTCTTGAAGGAAAGATGTAACTCTGTGAGATGAATTAACAGAACACAGAGCAGTTTCTCAGAAAACTTCTTTCCAGTTTTGAGCGGAAGATATTTCCTTTTCACCATAGCCCCTATGGGCTTCCAAATATCCTTTTCAATTCCACAAGAACAGCCTTAGCGAAAGGCTTCTTGAAGGAAGGATGTAACTTTATGAGATGAATTAAGAGAACACAGAGCAGTTTATCAGAAAGCTTCCTTCCAGTTTTGAGCGGAAGATATTTCCTTTTCACCATAGCCCTCTATGGGCTTCCAAATATCCTTTGCCAATTCCACAAGAACAGCCTTAGCGAAGGCTTCTTGAAGGAAAGATGTAACTCTGTGAGATGAATTAACAGAACACAGAGCAGTTTCTCAGAAAGCTTCTTTCCAGTTTTGAGCGGAAGATATTTCCTTTTCACCATAGCCCTCTATGGGCTTCCAAATATCCCTTTGCAATTCCACAAGAAAAGCCTTAGCGAAAGGCTTCTTGAAGGGAAAGATGTAACTCTGTGAGATGAATTAACAGAACACAGAGCAGTTTCTCAGAAAGCTTCTTTCCAGTTTTGAGCGGAAGATATTTCCTTTTCAGCATAGCCCTCTATGGGCTTCCAAATATCCTTTGCCAATTCCACAAGAACAGCCTTAGCGAAGGCTTCTTGACGGAAACATGCAACTCTGTGAGATGAAATAACAGAACACAGAGCAGTTTCTCAGAAAGCTTCTTTCCAGTTTTGAACGGAAGGTATTTCCTTTTCACCATAGCCCTCTATGGGCTTCCAAATATCCTTTGCCAATTCCAAAACAACAGCCTTAGCGAAGGCTTCTTGAAGGAAACATGTAACTCTGTGAGATGAATTAACAGAACACAGAGCAGTTTCTCAAGCTTCTTTCCAGTTTTGAGCGGAAGATATTTCCTTTTCACCATAGCTCCCTATGGGCTTCCTAATATCTCTTTGCCAATTCACAAGAACAGCCTTAGCGAAGGCTTCTTGAAGGAAGATGTAACTCTGTGAGATGATTTATCAGAACACAGAGCAGTTTCTCAGAAAGATTCTTTCCAGTTTTGAACCGAAGATATTTCCTTTTTCACCATAGCCCTGTATGGGCTTCCAAATATCCCTTTGCAAATTCCACAAGAACAGCCTTAGCGAAAGGCTTCTTGAAGGGAAAGATGTAACACTCTGACATGAATTAACAGAACACAGAGCAGTTTCTCACAAAGCTTCTTTCCGGTTTTGAAAGGAAGATATTTCCTTTTTCACCATAGCCCTCTATGGGCTTCCAAATATCCCTTTGCCAATTCCACAAGAACAGCCTTAGCGAAAGGCTTCTTGACGGGAAACATGCAACTCTGTGAGATGAAATAACAGAACACAGAGCAGTTTCTCAGAAAGCTTGTTTCCAGTTTTGAACGGAAGATATTTCCTCTTTCAACATAGCCCTCTATGGGCTTCCAAATATCCCTTTGCCAATTCCACAAGAACAGCCTTAGGGAAAGGCTTCTTGAAGGGAAAAATGTAACTCTGTGAGATGAATTAACAGAACACAGAGCAGTTTCTCAGAAAGCTTCTTTCCAGTTTTGAACGGAAGATATTTCCTCTTTCAACATAGCCCTCTATGGGCGTCCAAATATCCCTTTGCCAACTACACAAGAACAGCCTTAGCGAAAGGCTTCTTGAAGGGAAAGATGTAACTCTGTGAGATGAATTAACAGAACACAGAGCAGTTTCTCAGACAGCTTCTTTCCAATTTTGAACGGAAGATATTTCTTTTTTCACCATAGCCCTCTATGGGCTTCCAAATATCCCTTGCTATTTCCAGAAGAACAGCCTTAGCGAAAGGCTTCTTGAAGGGAAAGATGTAACTCTGTGAGATGAATTAACAGAACACAGAGCAGTTTCTCAAGCTTGTTTCCAGTTTTGAACGGAAGATATTTCCTTTTTCACCATAGCCCTCTATGGGCTTCCAAATATCCCTTTGCCAATTCCACAAGAACAGCCTTAGCGAAAGGCTTCTTGAAGGGAAAGATGTAGCTCCGTGAGATGAAATAACAGAACACAGAGCAGTTTCTCAGAAAGCTTCTTTCCAGTTTTGAACGGAAGATATTTCCTTTTTCACCATAGCCCCCTATGGGCTTCCAAATATCCTTTTTCAATTCCACAAGAACAGCCTTAGCGAAAGGCTTCTTGAAGGGGAAGATGTAACTCTGTGAGATGATTTAACAGAACAAAGAGCAGTTTCTCAGAAAGCTTCTTTCCACTATTGAACGGAAGATATTTCCTTTTTCACCATAGCCCTCTAAGGGCTTCCAAATGTCCCTTTGCCAATTCCACAAGAACAGCCTTAGCGAAAGGCTTCTTGAAGGGAAACATGTGACTCTTTGAGATGAAATAACAGAACACAGCAGTTTCTCAGAAAGCTTCTTTCCAGTATTGAACGGAAGATATTTCCTTTTTCACCATAGCCCTCTATGGGCTTCCAAATATCCTTTTGCCAATTCCACAAGAACAGCCTTAGCGAAAGGCTTCTTGAAGGGAAAGATGTAACTCTGTGAGATGAATTAACAGAACACAGAGCAGTTTCTCAGAAAGCTTCTTTCCAGTTTTGAACGGAAGATATTTCCTTTTTCACCATAGCCCTCTAAGGGCTTCCAAATATCCCATTGCCAATTCCACAAGAACTGCCTTAGGGAAAGGCTTCTTGAAGGGAAAGATGGAACTCTGTGAGATGAATTAACAGAACACAGAGCAGCTTCTCAGAAAGCTTCTTTCAAGTTTTCAACGGAAGATATTTCCTTTTTCACCATAGCCCTCTATGGGCTTCCAAATATCCCTTTGCCAATTCCACAAGAACAGCCTTAGAGAAAGGCTTCTTGAAGGGAAAGATGTAACTCTGTGAGATGAATTAACAGAACACAGAGCAGTTTCTCAGAAAACTTCTTTCCAGTTTTGAACGGAAGATATTTCCTTTTTCACCGTAGCCCCCTATGGGCTTCCAAATATCCCTTTTTCAATTCCACAAGAACAGCCTTAGCGAAAGGCTTCTTGAAGGAAGATGTAACTCTGTGAGATGAATTAACAGAACACAGAGCAGTTTCTCAGAAAGCTTCTTTCCAGTTTTGAACGGAAGATATTTCCTTTTCACCATAGCCCTCTAAGGGCTTCCAAATATCCCATTGCCAATTCCACAAGAACTGCCTTAGGAAAGGCTTCTTGAAGGAAAGATGGAACTCTGTGAGATGAATTAACAGAACACAGAGCAGCTTCTCAGAAAGCTTCTTTCAAGTTTTCAACGGAAGATATTTCCTTTTCACCATAGCCCTCTATGGGCTTCCAAATATCCCTTTGCCAATTCCACAAGAACAGCCTTAGAGAAAGGCTTCTTGAAGGAAAGATGTAACTCTGTGAGATGAATTAACAGAACACAGAGCAGTTTCTCAGAAAACTTCTTTCCAGTTTTGAACGGAAGATATTTCCTTTTCACCGTAGCCCCATGGGCTTCCAAATATCCCTTTTCAATTCCACAAGAACAGCCTTAGCGAAAGGCTTCTTGAAGGAAGATGTAACTCTGTGAGATGATTTAACAGAACAAAGAGCAGTTTCTCAAGCTTCTTTCCACTATTGAGCGGAAGATATTTCCTTTTTCACCATAGCCCTCTATGGGCTTCCAAATATTCCTTTGCCAATTCCACAAGAGCAGCCTTAGCGAAAGGCTTCTTGAAGGGAAAGATGTGACTCTTTGAGATGAAATAAGAGAACACAGAGCAGATTCTCAGAAAGCTTCTTTCCAGTATTGAACGGAAGATATTGTCTTTTTCACCATAGCCCTCTATGGGCTTCCAAATATCCCTTTGCCAATTCCACCAGAACAGCCTTAGCGAAAGGCTTCTTGCAGGGAAGGATGTAACTCTATGAGATGAATTAAGAGAACACAGAGCAGTTTATCAGAAAGCTTCCTTCCAGTTTTGAACGGAAGATATTTCCTTTTTCACCATAGCCCTCTATGGGCTTCCAAATATCCCTTTGCCAATTCCACAAGAACAGCCTTAGCGAAAGGCTTCTTGAAGGGAAAGATGTAACTCTGTGAGATGAATTAACAGAACACAGAGCAGTTTCTCAGAAAGCTTCTTTCCAGTTTTGAACGGAAGATATTTCCTTTTCCACCATAGCCCTCTATGGGCTTCCAAATATCCCTTTGCCAATTCCACAAGAACAGCCTTAGCGAAGGCTTCTTGAAGGAAAGATGTAATTCTGTGAGATGAATTAACAGAACACAGAGCAGTTTCTCAGAAAGCTTCTTTCCAGTTTTGAGCGGAAGATATTTCCTTTTCACCATAGCCCTCTATGGGCTTCCAAATATCCTTTGCCAATTCCACAAGAACAGCCTTAGCGAAAGGCTTCTTGAAGGAAACATGTAACTCTGTGAGATGAAATAACAGAACACAGAGCAGTTTCTCAGAAAGCTTCTTTCCAGTTTTGAACGGAAGGTATTTCCTTTTCACCAGAGCCCTCTATGGGCTTCCAAATATCCTTTGCCAATTCCACAAGAACAGCCTTAGGAAAGGCTTCTTGAAGGAAAAATGTAACTCTGTGAGATGAATTAACAGAACACAGAGCAGTTTCTCAGAAAGCTTCTTTCCAGTATTGAACGGAATATATTTCCTTTTCACCATAGCCCTCTATGGGCTTCCAAATATCACTTTGCAATTCCACAAGAACAGCCTTAGCGAAGGCTTCTTGAAGGGAAAGATGTAACACTCTGACATAAATTAAGAGAACACAGAGCAGTTTCTCAGAAAGCTTCTTTCCAGTTTTGTACCGAAGATATTTCCTTTTTCACCATAGCCCTGTATGGGCTTCCAAATATCCTTTGCAATTCCACAAGAACAGCCTTAGCGAAAGGCTTCTTGAAGGAAAGATGTAACTCTGTGAGATCAATTAACAGAACACAGAGCAGTTTCTCAAGCTTCTTTCCGGTTTTGAAAGGAAGATATTTCCTTTTCACCATAGCCCTCTAAGTGCTTCCAAATATCCCTTTGCCAATTCCACAAGAACAGCCTTAGCGAAAGGCTTCTTGACGGGAAACATGCAACTCTGTGAGATGAAATAACAGAACACAGAGCAGTTTCTCAGAAAGCTTGTTTCCAGTTTTGAGCGGAAGATATTTCCTTTTCACCAGAGCCCTCTATGGGCTTCCAAATATCCCTTTGCCAATTCCACAAGAACAGCCTTAGGTAAAGGCTTCTTGAAGGGAAAAATGTAACTCTGTGAGATCAATTAACAGAACACAGAGCAGTTTCTCAGAAAGCTTCTTTCCAGTTTTGAACGGATGATATTTCCTTTTCACCATAGCCTCTATGGGCTTCCAAATATCCTTTGCCAACTACACAAGAACAGCCTTAGCGAAAGGCTTCTTGAAGGGAAAGATGGAACTCTGTGAGATGAATTAACAGAACACAGAGCAATTTCTCAGAAAGCTTCTTTCCAGTTTTCAACGGAAGATATTTCCTTTTTCACCATAGCCTTCTATGGGCTTCCAAATATCCCTTTGCCAATTCCACAAGAACAGCCTTAGCGAAAGGCTTCTTGAAGGAAAGATGTAACTCTGTGAGATGAATTAACAGAACACAGAGCAGTTTCTCAGAAAGCTTCTTTCCAGTTTTGAACGGAAGATATTTCCTCTTTCAACATAACCCTCTATGGGCGTCCAAATATCCCTTTGCCAACTACACGAGAAGAGCCTTAGCGAAAGGCTTCTTGAAGGGAAAGATGGAACTCTGTGAGATGAATTAACAGAACACAGAGCAATTTCTCAGAAAGCTTCTTTCCAGTTTTCAACGGAAGATATTTCCTTTTTCACCATAGCCCTCTATGGGCTTCCAAATATCCCTTTGCCAATTCCACAAGAACAGCCTTAGAGAAAGGCTTCTTGAAGGGGAAGATGTAACTCTGTGAGATGAATTAACAGAACACAGAGCAGTTTCTCAGACAGCTTCTTTCCAATTTTGAACGGAAGATATTTCTTTTTTCACCATAGCCCTCTATGGGCTTCCAAATATCCTTGCCAATTCCAGAAGAACAGCCTTAGCGAAAGGCTTCTTGAAGGAAAGATGTAACTCTGTGAGATGAATTAGCAGAACACAGAGCAGTTTCTCAGAAAGCTTCTTTCCAGTTTTGAACGGAAGATATTTCCTTTTCACCATAGCCCTGTATGGGCTTCCAAATATCCTTTGCCAATTCCACAAGAACAGCCTTAGCGAAAGGCTTCTTGAAGGAAAGATGTAGCTCGTGAGATGAAGTAACAGAACACAGAGCAGTTTCTCAGAAAGCTTCTTTCAAGTTTTGAACGGAAGATATTTCCTTTTCACCATAGCCCTCTATGGGCTTCCAAATATCCTTTTTCAATTCCACAAGAACAGCCTTAGCGAAAGGCTTCTTGAAGGGAAGATGTAACTCTGTGAGATGATTTAACAGAACAGAGCAGTTTCTCAGAAAGCTTCTTTCCACTATTGAGCGGAAGATATTTCCTTTTCACCATAGCCCTATGGGCTTCCAAATATCCTTTGCCAATTCCACAAGAACAGCGTTAGCGAAAGGCTTCTTGAAGGGAAACATGTGACTCTTTGAGATGAAATAACAGAACACAGAGCAGTTTCTCCGAAAGCTTCTTTCCAGTATTGAACGGAAGATATTTCCTTTTTCACCATAGCCCTGTATGGGCTTCCAAATATCACTTTGCCAATTCCACAAGAACAGCCTTAGCGAAAGGCTTCTTCAAGGGAAAGATGTAACTCTGTGAGATGAATTAACAGAACACAGAGCAGTTTCTCAGAAAGCTTCTTTCTGGTTTTGAAAGGAAGATATTTCCTTTTTCACCATAGCCCTCTATGGGCTTCCAAATATCCCTTTGCCAATTCCACAAGAACAGCCTTAGGGAAAGGCTTCTTGAAGGGAAAGATGGAACTCTGTGAGATGAATTAACAGAACACAGAGCAGCTTCTCAGAAAGCTTCTTTCAAGTTTTCAACGGAAGATATTTCCTTTTCACCATAGCCCTATGGGTTTCCAAATATCCTTGCCAATTCCACAAGAACAGCCTTAGAGAAAGGCTTCTTGAAGGAAAGATGGAACTCTGTGAGATGAATTAACAGAACACAGAGCAGTTTCTCAGAAAACTTCTTTCCAGTTTTGAGCGGAAGATATTTCCTTTTCACCATAGCCCTCATGGGCTTCCAAATATCCTTTTTCAATTCCACAAGAACAGCCTTAGCGAAAGGCTTCTTGAAGGGAAGATGTAACTCTGTGAGATGATTTAACAGAACACAGAGCAGTTTCTCAAGCTTCTTTCCACTATTGAGCGGAAGATATTTCCTTTTCACCATAGCCCTCTATGGGCTTCCAAATATTCCTTTGCCAATTCCACAAGAACAGCCTTAGCGAAAGGCTTCTTGAAGGAAAGATGTGACTCTTTGAGATGAAATAAGAGAACACAGAGCAGTTTCTCAGAAAGCTTCTTTCCAGTTTTGAGCGGAAGATATTGTCTTTTTCACCATAGCCCTCTATGGGCTTCCAAATATCCTTGCCAATTCCACAAAACAGCCTTAGCGAAAGGCTTCTTGCAGGGAAGGATGTAACTCTGTGAGATGAATTAAGAGAACACAGAGCAGTTTCTCAGAAAGCTTCTTCCAGTTTTGAGCGGAAGATATTTCCTTTTCACCATAGCCCTCTATGGGCTTCCAAATATCCTTTGCCAATTCCACAAGAACAGCCTTAGCGAAGGCTTCTTGAAGGAAAGATGTAACTCTGTGAGATGAATTAACAGAACACAGAGCAGTTTCTCAGAAAGCTTCTTTCCAGTTTTGAAGCGGAAGATATTTCCTTTTCACCATAGCCCTCTATGGGCTTCCAAATATCACTTTGCGAATTCCACAAGAACAGCCTTAGCGAAGGCTTCTTGAAGGGAAAGATGTAACTCTGTCAGATGAATTAACAGAACACAGAGCAGTTTCTCAGAAAGCTTCTTTCCAGTTTTGAAGCGGAAGATATTTCCTTTTCACCATAGCCCTCTATGGGCTTCCAAATATCCTTGCCAATTCCACAAGAACAGCCTTAGCGAAAGGCTTCTTGAAGGAAAGATGTGACTCTGTGAGATGAATTAACAGAACACAGAGCAGTTTCTCAAGCTTCTTTCCAGTTTTGAATGGAAGATATTTCCTTTTCACCATAGCCCTCTATGGGCTTCCAAATATCCCTTTGCCAATTCCACAAGAACAGCCTTAGGGATAGGCTTCTTGAAGGGAAAGATGTAACTCTGTGAGATGAATTAACAGAACACAGAGCAGTTTCTCAGAAAGCTTCTTTCCAGTATGAACCGAAGATATTTCCTTTGTCACCATAGCCCTCTATGGGCTTCCAAATATCCCTTTGCCAATTCCACAAGAACAGCCTTAGCGAAAGGCTTCTTGAAGGGAAACATGTAACTCTGTGAGATGATTTAACAGAACACAGAGCAGTTTCTCAGAAAGCTTCTTTCCAATATTGAACGGAAGATATTTCCTTTTTCATCATAGCCCTCTATGGGCTTCCAAATATCACTTTGCGAATTCCACAAGAACAGCCTCAGCGAAAGGCTTCTTGAAGGGAAAGATGTAACTCTCTGACATGAAATAAGAGAACACAGAGCAGTTTCTCAGAAAGCTTCTTTCCAGTTTTGAACCGAAGATATTTCCTTTTTCACCATAGCCCTGTATGGGCTTCCAAATATCCCTTTGCCAATTCCACAAGAACAGCCTTAGCGAAAGGCTTCTTGAAGGGAAAGATGTAACTCTGTGAGATGAATTAACAGAACACAGAGCAGTTTCTCAGAAAGCTTCTTTCCGGTTTTGAAAGGAAGATATTTCCTTTTTCACCATAGCCCTCTATGGGCTTCCAAATATCCCTTTGCCAATTCCACAAGAACAGCCTTAGGGAAAGGCTTCTTGAAGGGAAAGATGGAACTCTGTGAGATGAATTAACAGAACACAGAGCAGTTTCTCAGAAAGCTTCTTTAAAGTTTTCAACGGAAGATATTTCCTTTTTCACCATAGCCCTCTATGGGCTTCCAAATATCCCTTTGCCAATTCCACAAGAACAGCCTTAGCGAAAGGCTTCTTGAAGGGGAAGATGTAACTCTGTGAGATGAATTAACAGAACACAGAGCAGTTTCTCAGAAAGCTTCTTTCCAGTTTTGAGCGGAAGATATTTCCTTTTCACCATAGCCCTCTATGGGCTTCCTAATATACCTTTTTCAATTCCACAAGAACAGCCTTAGCGAATGGCTTCTTGAAGGGGAAGATGTAACTCTGTGAGATGATTTAACAGAACACAGAGCAGTTTCTCAAGCTTCTTTCCACTATTGAGCGGAAGATATTTCCTTTTTCACCATAGCCCTCTATGGGCTTCCAAATATCCCTTTGCCAATTCCACAAGAACAGCCTTAGCGAAAGGCTTCTTGAAGGGAAAGATGTGACTCTGTGAGATGAAATAACAGAACACAGAGCAGTTTCTCAGAAAGCTTCTTTCCAGTATTGAACGGAAGATGTTGTCTTTTTCACCATAGCCCTCTATGGGATTCAAAATATCCCTTTGCCAATTCCACAAGAACAGCCTTAGCGAAAGGCTTCTTGCAGGGAAGGATGTAACTCTGTGAGATGAATTAAGAGAACACAGAGCAGTTTCTCAGAAAGCTTCTTTCAAGTTTTGAACGAAAGATATTTCCTTTTTCAACATAGCCCTCTATTGGCGTCCAAATATGCCTTTGCCAATTTCACAAGAACAGCCTTAGCGAAAGGCTTCTTGAAGGGAAAGATGTAACTCTGTGAGATGATTTAACAGAACACAGAGCAGTTTCTCAGAAAGCTTCTTTCCAGTTTTGACGGAAGATATTTCCTTTTTCACCATAGCCCTCTAAGGGCTTCCAAATATCCTTTGCCAATTTCACAAGAACAGCCTTAGCGAAGGCTTCTTGAAGGAAAGATGTAACTCTGTGAGATGAATTAACAGAAGACAGAGCAGTTTATCAGAAAGCTTCCTTCCAGTTTTGAACGGAAGATATTTCCTTTTTCACCATAGCCCTCTATGGGCTTCCAAATATTCCTTTGCCAATTCCACAAGAACAGCCTTAGCGAAAGGCTTCTTGAAGGGAAACATGTAACTCTGTGAGATGAATTAACAGAACACAGAGCAGTTTCTCAGAAAGCTTCTTTCCAATATTGAACGGAAGATATTTCCTTTTTCACCATAGCCCTCTATGGGCTTCCAAATATCCCTTTGCCAATTCCACAAGAACAGCCTTAGCGAAAGGCTTCTTGAAGGGAAACATGTAACTCTGTGAGATGATTTAACAGAACACAGAGCAGTTTCTCAGAAAGCTTCTTTCCAATATTGAACGGAAGATATTTCCTTTTTCACCATAGCCCTCTATGGGCTTCCAAATATCCCTTTGCCAATTCCACAAGAACAGCCTTAGCGAAGGCTTCTTGAAGGAAAGATGTAACTCTGTGAGATGAATTAACAGAACACAGAGCAGTTTCTCAAGCTTCTTTCCAGTTTTGAACCGAAGATATTTCCTTTTCACCATAGCCCTGTATGGGCTTCCAAATATCCTTTGCCAATTCCACAAGAACAGCCTTAGCGAAAGGCTTCTTGAAGGAAAGATGTAACTCTGTGAGATGAATTAACAGAACACAGAGCAGTTTCTCAGAAAGCTTCTTTCCGGTTTTGAAAGGAAGATATTTCCTTTTCACCATAGCCCTCTATGGGCTTCCAAATATCCTTTGCCAATTCCACAAGAACAGCCTTAGGGAAAGGCTTCTTGAAGGGAAAGATGTAACTCTGTGAGATGAATTAACAGAACACAGAGCAGTTTCTCAAGCTTCTTTAAAGTTTTCAACGGAAGATATTTCCTTTTTCACCATAGCCCTTTATTGGCGTCCAAATATCCCTTTGCCAATTCCACAAGAACAGCCTTAGCGAAGGCTTCTTGAAGGAAGATGTAACTCTGTGAGATGAATTAACAGAACACAGAGCAGTTTCTCAAGCTTCTTTCCAGTTTTGACGGAAGATATTTCCTTTTCACCATAGCCCTCTATGGGCTTCTAAATATCCTTTGCCAATTCCACCAGAACAGCCTTAGCGAAAGGCTTCTTGAAGGAAAGATGTAACTCTGTGAGATGAATTAACAGAACACAGAGCAGTTTATCAGAAAGCTTCCTTCCAGTTTTGAAAGGAAGATATTTCCTTTTCACCATAGCCTCTATGGGCTTCCAAATATCCTTTGCCAATTCCACAAGAACAGCCTTAGCGAAAGGCTCTTGAAGGGAAAGATGGAACTCTGTGAGATGAATTAACAGAACACAGAGCAGTTTCTCAGAAAGCTTCTTTCCAGTTTTGAGCGGAAGATATTCCTTTTTCACCATAGCCCTCTATGGGCTTCCAAATATCCTTTGCCAATTCCACAAGAACAGCCTTAGCGAAGGCTTCTTGAAGGAAAGATGTAACTCTGTGAGATGAATAACAGAACACAGAGCAGTTTCTCAGAAAGCTTCTTTCCAGTTTTGAGCGGAAGATATTTCCTTTTTCACCAGAGCCTCTATGGGCTTCCAAATATCCCTTTGCCAATTCCACAAGAACAGCCTTAGCGAAAGGCTTCTTGAAGGGAAAGATTGGAACTCTGTGAGATGAATTAAGAGAACACCGAGCAGTTTCTCAGAAAGCTTCTTTCAAGTTTTTAGCGGAAGATATTTCCTTTTTCACCATAGCCCTCTATGGGCTTCCAAATATCCTTTGCCAATTCCACAAGAACAGCCTTAGCGAAAGGCTTCTTGAAGGAAAGATGTAACTCTGTGAGATGAATAAACAGAACACAGAGCAGTTTCTCAAGCTTCTTTCCAGTTTTGAGCGGAAGATATTTCCTTTTTCACCGTAGCCCCTAAGGGCTTCCAAATATCCTTTCAATTCCACAAGAACAGCCTTAGCGAAAGGCTTCTTGAAGGGAAAGATGTAACTCTGTGAGATGAATTAACAGACACAGAGCAGTTTCTCAGAAAGCTTCTTTCCACTATTGAGCGGAAGATATTTCCTTTTTCACCATAGCCCTCTATGGGCTTCCAAATATCCTTTGCCAATTCCACAAGAACAGCCTTAGCGAAAGACTTCTTGAAGGAAACATGTAACTCTGTGAGATGAATTAACAGAACACAGAGCAGTTTCTCAGAAAGCTTCTTTCCAGTTTTGAGCGGAAGATATTTCCTTTTTCACCATAGCCCTCTATGGGCTTCCAAATATCCTTTACAATTCCACAAGAACAGCCTTAGCGAAAGGCTTCTTGAAGGGAAAGATGTAACTCTGTGACATGAATTAACAGAACACAGAGCAGTTTCTCAAGCTTCTTTCCAGTTTTGAACCGAAGATATTTCCTTTTTCACCATAGCCTCTATGGGCTTCCAAATATCCCTTTGCCAATTCCACAAGAACAGCCTTAGCGAAAGGCTTCTTGAAGGAAGATGGAACTCTGTGAGATGAATTAACAGAACACAGAGCAGTTTCTCAGAAAGCTTCTTTCCAGTTTTGAAGGAAGATATTTCCTTTTTCACCGATAGCCCCTCTATGGGCTTCCAAATATCCTTTGCCAATTCCACAAGAACAGCCTTAGGAAAGGCTTCTTGAAGGGAAAGATGGAACTCTGTGAGATGAATTAACAGAACACAGAGCAGTTTCTCAGAAAGCTTCTTTAAAGTTTTCACGGAAGATATTTTCTTTTTCACCATAGCCCTCTATGGGCTTCCAAATATCCTTTGCAAATTCCACAAGAACAGCCTTAGCGAAAGGCTTCTTGAAGGGGAAGATGTAACTCTGTGAGATGATTTAACAGAGCAAAGAGCAGTTTCTCAGAAAGCTTCTTTCCACTATTGAACGGAAGATATTACCTTTTTCACCATAGCCCTCTATGGGCTTCCAAATATCCCTTTGCCAATTCCACAAGAACAGCCTTAGCGAAAGACTTCTTGAAGGGAAACATGTAACTCTGTGAGATGAATTAACAGAACACAGAGCAGTTTCTCAGAAAGCTTCTTTCCAGTATTGAACGGAATATATTTCCTTTTTCACCATAGCCCTCTATGGGCTTCCAAATATCACTTTGCGAATTCCACAAGAACAGCCTTAGCGAAAGGCTTCTTGAAGGGAAAGATGTAACTCTCTGACATGAATTAAGAGAACACAGAGCAGTTTCTCAGAAAGCTTCTTTCCAGTTTTGAACCGAAGATATTTCCTTTTTCACCATAGCCCTCTATGGGCTTCCAAATATCCCTTTGCAAATTCCACAAGAACAGCCTTAGCGAAAGGCTTCTTGAAGGGAAAGATGGAACTCTGTGAGATGAATTCACAGAACACAGAGCAGTTTCTCAGAAAGCTTCTTTCCGGTTTTGAAAGGAAGATATTTCCTTTTTCACCGTAACCCTCTAAGGGCTTCCAAATATCCAATTCCACAAGAACAGCCTTAGGGAAAGGCTTCTTGAAGGGAAAGATGGAACTCTGTGAGATGAATTAACAGAACACAGAGCAGTTTCTCAGAAAGCTTCTTTAAAGTTTTCAACGGAAGATATTTTCTTTTTCACCATAGCCCTCTATGGGCTTCCAAATATCCCTTTGCAAATTCCACAAGAACAGCCTTAGCGAAAGGCTTCTTGAAGGGGAAGATGTACCTCTGTGAGATGAATTAACAGAACACAGAGCAGTTTCTCAGAAAGCTTCTTTCCAGTTTTGAACGGAAGATATTTCCTTTTTCACCGTAGCTCCCTATGGGCTTCCTAATATCCCTTTTTCAATTCCACAAGAACAGCCTTAGCGAATGGCTTCTTGAAGGGAAACATGTAACTCTGTGAGATGAATTAACAGAACACAGAGCAGTTTCTCAGAAAGCTTCTTTCCACTATTGAACGGAAGATATTTCCTTTTTCACCATAGCCCTCTATGGGCTTCCAAATATCACTTTGCGAATTCCACAAGAACAGCCTTAGCGAAAGGCTTCTTGAAGGGAAAGATGTAACTCTCTGACATGAATTAAGAGAACACAGAGCAGTTTCTCAGAAAGCTTCTTTCCAGTTTTGAACCGAAGATATTTCCTTTTTCACCAAAGCCCTCTATGGGCTTCCAAATATCCCTTTGCCAATTCCACAAGAACAGCCTTAGCGAAAGGCTTCTGGCAGGGAAGGATGTAACTCTGTGAGATGAATTAAGAGAACACAGAGCAGTTTCTCAGAAAGCTTCTTTCCAGTTTTGAACGGAAGATATTTCCTTTTTCACCATAGCCCTCTATTGGGCTTCCAAATATCCTTTGCCAATTTCACAAGAACAGCCTTAGCGAAAGGCTTCTTGAAGGGAAAGATGTAACTCTGTGAGATGAATAAACAGAACACAGAGCAGTTTCTCAGAAAGCTTCTTTCCAGTTTTGACGGAAGATATTTCCTTTTTCACCATAGCCCTCTATGGGCTTCCAAATATCCCTTGCCAATTCCACAAGAACAGCCTTAGCGAAAGGCTTCTTGAAGGAAAGATGTGACTCTGTGAGATGAATTAACAGAACACAGAGCAGTTTATCAGAAAGCTTCCTTCCAGTTTTGAACGGAAGATATTTCCTTTTTCACCATAGCCCTCTATGGGCTTCCAAATATCCCTTTGCCAATTCCACAAGAACAGCCTTAGCGAAAGGCTTCTTGAAGGGAAAGATGGAACTCTGTGAGATGAATTAACAGAACACAAAGCAGTTTCTCAAGCTTCTTTCCAGTTTTGAACGGAAGATATTCCTTTTTCACCATAGCCCTCTATGGCTTCCAAATATCCTTGCAATTCCACAAGAACAGCCTTAGCGAAAGGCTTCTTGAAGGAAAGATGTAACTCTGTGAGATGAATTAACAGAACACAGAGCAGTTTCTCAGAAAGCTTCTTTCCAGTTTTGAACGGAAGATATTTCCTTTTTCACCAGGGCCCTCTATGGGCTTCCAAATATCCTTTGCCAATTCCACAGAACAGCCTTAGCGAAAGGCTTCTTGAGGGAAAGATGGAACTCTGTGAGATGAATTAACAGAGAACACCGAGCAGTTTCTCAGAAAGCTTCTTTAAGTTTTGAACGGAAGATATTTCCTTTTCACCACATAGCCCTCTATGGGCTTCCAAATATCCTTTGCCAATTTCACAAGAACAGCCTTAGCGAAGGCTTCTTGAAGGGAAAGATGTAACTCTGTCAGATGAATTAACAGAACACAGAGCAGTTTCTCAAGCTTCTTTCCAGTTTTGAGCGGAAGATATTTCCTTTTTACCATAGCCCTATGGGCTTCCAAATATTCCTTTCTCAATTCCACAAGAACAGCCTTAGCGAAAGGCTTCTTGAAGGCGAAGATGTAACTCTGTGAGATGATTTAACAGAGCAAAGAGCAGTTTCTCAGAAAGCTTTTTTCCACTATTGAACGGAAGATATTTCCTTTTCACCATAGCCCTCTATGGGCTTCCAAATATCCCTTTGCCAATTCCACAAGAACAGCCTCAGCGAAAGGCTTCTTGAAGGGAAACATGTAACTCTGTGAGATGAATTAACAGAACACAGAGCAGTTTCTCAGAAAGCTTCTTTCCAGTATTGAACGGAAGATATTTCCTTTTTCACCATAGCCCTCTATGGGCTTCCAAATATCCCTTTGCAAATTCCACAAGAACAGCCTTAGCGAAAGGCTTCTTGAAGGGGAAGATGTACCTCTGTGAGATGAATTAACAGAACACAGAGCAGTTTCTCAGAAAGCTTCTTTCCAGTTTTGAACGGAAGATATTTCCTTTTCACCATAGCCCTATGGGCTTCCAAATATCCCTTTTTTCATTTCCACAAGAACAGCCTTAGCGAATGGCTTCTTGAAGGGAAACATGTAACTCTGTGAGATGAATTAACAGAACACAGAGCAGTTTCTCAGAAAGCTTCTTTCCAGTATTGAACGGAAGATATTTCCTTTTCACCATAGCCCTCTATGGGCTTCCAAATATCACTTTGCAATTCCACAAGAACAGCCTTAGCGAAAGGCTTCTTGAAGGGAAAGATGTAACTCTGAGATGAATTAAGAGAACACAGAGCAGTTTCTCAAGCTTCTTTCCAGTTTTGAACCGAAGATATTTCCTTTTCACCATAGCCCTCTATGGGCTTCCAAATATCCTTTGCTAATTCCACAAGAACAGCCTTAGCGAAGGCTTCTTGCAGGGAAGGATGTAACTCTGTGAGATGAATTAAGGGAACACAGAGCAGTTTCTCAGAAAGCTTTTTTCAAGTTTTGAACGAAAGATATTTCCTTTTTCACCATAGCCCTTTATTGGCTTCCAAATATCCCTTTGCCAATTTCAGAAGAACAGCCTTAGCGAAAGGCTTCTTGAAGGGAAAGATGTAACTCTGTGAGATGAATAAACAGAACACAGAGCAGTTTCTCAGAAAGCTTCTTTCCAGTTTTGACGGAAGATATTTCCTTTTTCACCATAGCCCTCTATGGGCTTCTAAATATCCCTTTGCCAATTCCACCAGAACAGCCTTAGCGAAAGGCTTCTTGAAGGGAAAGATGTGACTCTGTGAGATGAATTAACAGAACACAGAGCAGTTTATCAGAAAGCTTCCTTCCAGTTTTGAACGGAAGATATTGTTCACCATAGCCTCTATGGGCTTCCAAATATCCCTTTGCCAATTCCACAAGAACAGCCTTAGCGAAAGGCTCTTGAAGGAAAGATGGAACTCTGTGAGATGAATTAACAGAACACAAAGCAGTTTCTCAGAAAGCTTCTTTCCAGTTTTGAACGGAAGATATTCCTTTTTCACCATAGCCCCCTATGGGCGTCCAAATATGCCTTTCCCAATTTCACAAAAACAGCCTTAGCGAAAGGCTTCTTGAAGGAAAGATGTAACTCTGTGAGATGAATTAACAGAACACAGAGCAGTTTCTCAGAAAGCTTCTTTCCAGTTTTGAACGGAAGATATTTCCTTTTTCACCAGGGCCCTCTATGGGCTTCCAAATATCCCTTTGCCAATTCCACAAGAACAGCCTCAGCGAACGGCTTCTTGAGGGAAAGATGGAACTCTGAGATGAATTAAGAGAACACAGAGCAGTTTCTCAGAAAGCTTCTTTAAGTTTTGAGCGGAAGATATTTCCTTGTTCACCATAGCCCTCTATGGGCTTCCAAATATCCCTTTGCCAATTCCACAAGAACAGCCTTAGCGAAAGGCTCCTTGAAGGGAAAGATGGAACTCTGTGAGATGAATTAACAGAACACAGAGCAGTTTCTCAGAAAGCTTCTTTCCAGTTTTGAACGGAAGATATTCCTTTTTCACCATAGCCCCCTATGGGCGTCCAAATATGCCTTTCCCAATTTCACAAAAACAGCCTTAGCGAAAGGCTTCTTGAAGGGAAAGATGTAACTCTGTGAGATGAAATAACAGAACACAGAGCAGTTTCTCAGAAAGCTTCTTTCCAGTTTTGAACGGAAGATATTTCCTTTTTCACCAGGGCCCTCTATGGGCTTCCAAATATCCCTTTGCCAATTCCACAAGAACAGCCTCAGCGAACGGCTTCTTGAGGGAAAGATGGAACTCTGTGAGATGAATTAAGAGAACACCGAGCAGTTTCTCAGAAAGCTTCTTTTAAGTTTTGAACGGAAGATATTTCCTTGTTCACCATAGCCCTCTATGGGCTTCCAAATATCCCTTTGCCAATTCACAAGAACAGCCTTAGCGAAAGGCTTCTTGAAGGGAAAGATGGAACTCTGTGAGATGAATTAACAGAACACAGAGCAATTTCTCAGAAAGCTTCTTTCCAGTTTTCAACGGAAGATATTTCCTTTTCACCATAGCCCTCTATGGGCTTCCAAATATCCCTTTGCCAATTCCACAAGAACAGCCTTAGCGAGAAAGGCTTCTTGAAGGAAGATGTAACTCTGTGAGATGAATTAACAGAACACAGAGCAGTTTCTCAGAAAGCTTCTTTCCAGTTTTGAACGGAAGATATTTCCTTTTCACCATAGCCCTCTATGGGCTTCCAAATATCCTTTGCCAATTCCACAAGAACAGCCTTAGCGAAAGGCTTCTTGAAGGAAAGATGTAACTCTGTGAGATGAATTAACAGAACACAGAGCAGTTTCTCAGAAAGCTTCTTTCCAGTTTTGAACGGAAGATATTTCCTCTTTCACCATAGCCTCTATGGGCTTCCAAATATCCTTTGCCAATTCCACAAGAACAGCCTTAGCGAAGGCTTCTTGAAGGGAAAGATGGAACTCTGTGAGATGAATTAACAGAACACAGAGCAATTTCTCAGAAAGCTTCTTTCCAGTTTTCAACGGAAGATATTTCCTTTTTCACCATAGCCCTCTATGGGCTTCCAAATATCCCTTTGCCAATTCCACAAGAACAGCCTTAGAGAAAGGCTTCTTGAAGGGGAAGATGTAACTCTGTGAGATGAATTAACAGAACACAGAGCAGTTTCGCAGACAGCTTCTTTCCAATTTTGAACGGAGGATATTTCTTTTTTCACCGTAGCCCTCTATGGGCTTCCAAATATCCCTTTGCTATTTCCAGAAGAACAGCCTTAGCGAAAGGCTTCTTGAAGGGAAAGATGTAACTCTGTGAGATGAATTAACAGAACACAGAGCAGTTTCTCAGAAAGCTTCTTTCCAGTTTTGAACGGAAGATATTTCCTTTTTCACCATAGCCCTCTATGGGCTTCCAAATATCCCTTTGCCAATTCCACAAGAACAGCCTTAGCGAAAGGCTTCTTGAAGGGAAAGATGTAGCTCCGTGAGATGAAATAACAGAACACAGAGCAGTTTCTCAGAAAGCTTCTTTCCAGTTTTGACGGAAGATATTTCCTTTTCACCATAGCCCCTATGGGCTTCCAAATATCCCTTTTCAATTCCACAAGAACAGCCTTAGCGAAAGGCTTCTTGAAGGGGAAGATGTAACTCTGTGAGATGATTTAACAGAACAAAGATCAGTTTCTCAGAAAGCTTCTTTCCACTATTGAACGGAAGATATTTCCTTTTCACCATAGACCTCTATGGGCTTCCAAATATCCTTTGCCAATTCCACAAGAACAGCCTTAGCGAAAGGCTTCTTGAAGGAAAGATGTGACTCTGTGAGATGAAATAACAGAACACAGAGCAGTTTCTCAGAAAGCTTCTTTCCACTATTGAACGGAAGATATTTCCTTTTCACCATAGCCCTCTATGAGCTTCCAAATATCCTTGCCAATTCCACAAGAACAGCCTTAGCGAAAGGCTTCTTGAAGGAAAGATGTAACTCTGTGAGATGAATTAACAGAACACAGAGCAGTTTCTCAGAAAGCTTCTTTCCAGTTTTGAAAGGAAGATATTTCCTTTTCACCATAGCCCTCTATGGGCTTCCAAATATCCTTTGCCAATTCCACAAGAACAGCCTTAGCGAAAGGCTTCTTGAAGGGAAGATGTAACTCTGTTAGATGAGTTAACAGAACACAGAGCAGTTTCTCAGAAAGCTTCTTTCCAGTTTTGAACAGAAGATATTTCCTTTTCACCGTAGCCCCCTATGGGCTTCCAAATATCCCTTTTTTCAATTCCACAAGAACAGCTTTAGCGAAAGGCTTCTTGAAGGGGAAGATGTAACTCTGTGAGATGATTTAACAGAACAAAGAGCAGTTTCTCAGAAAGCTTCTTTCCACTATTGAACGGAAGATATTTCCTTTTTCACCATAGCCCTCTATGGGCTTCCAAATATCCCTTTGCCAATTCCACAAGAACAGCCTTAGCGAAAGGCTTCTTGAAGGGAAAGATGTGACTCTGTGAGATGAAATAACAGAACACAGAGCAGTTTCTCAGAAAGCTTCTTTCCAGTATTGAACGGAAGATATTGTCTTTTTCACCATAGCCCTCTATGGGCTTCCAAATATCCCTTTGCCAATTCCACAAGAACAGCCTTAGCGAAAGGCTTCTTGAAGGGAAAGATGTGACTCTGTGAGATGAAATAACAGAACACAGAGCAGTTTCTCAGAAAGCTTCTTTCCAGTTTTGAACGGAAGATATTTTCTTTTTCACCATAGCCCTCTATGGGCTTCCAAATATCCCTTTGCCAATTCCACAAGAACAGCCTTAGCGAAAGGCTTCTTGCAGGGAAGGATGTAACTCTGTGAGATGAATTAAGAGAACACAGAGCAGTTTCTCAGAAAGCTTCTTTCAAGTTTTGAACGAAAGATATTTCCTTTTTCACCATAGCCCTCTATGGGCTTCCAAATATCCCTTTGCCAATTTCACAAGAACAGCCTTAGCGAAAGGCTTCTTGAAGGAAAGATGTAACTCTGTGAGATGAATTAACAGAACACAGAGCAGTTTCTCAAGCTTCTTTCCAGTTTTGACGGAAGATATTTCCTTTTCAGAATAGCCCTCTATGGGCTTCCAAATATCCTTGCCAATTCCACCAGAACATCCTTAGCGAAAGGCTTCTTGAAGGGAAAGATGTAACTCTCTGACATGAATTAACAGAACACAGAGCAGTTTCTCAGAAAGCTTCTTTCCAGTTGAACCGAAGATATTTTCTTTTTCACCATAGCCCTGTATGGGCTTCCAAATACCCCTTTGTCAATTCCACAAGAACAGCCTTAGCGAAAGGCTTCTTGAAGGGAAACATGTAACTCTGTGAGATGAATTAACAGAACACAGAGCAGTTTCTCAGAAAGCTTCTTTCCAGTTTTGAACGGAAGATATTTCCTTTTTCATTATAGCCCTCTATGGGCTTCCAAATATCCCTTTGCCAATTCCACAAGAACAGCCTTAGCGAAAGGCTTCTTGAAGGGAAAGATGTGACTCTGTGACATGAAATAACAGAACACAGAGCAGTTTCTCAGAAAACTTCTTTCAAGTATTGAACGGAAGATATTACCTTTTTCACCGTAGCCCTCTATGAGCTTCCAAATATCCCTTTGCCAATTCCACAAGAACAGCCTTAGCGGAAGGCTTCTTGCAGGGAATGATGTAACTCTCTGAGATGATTTAACAGAACACAGAGCAGTTTCTCAGAAAGCTTCTTTCCAGTTTTGAACGGAAGATATTTCCTTTTTCACCATAGCCCTCTATGGGCTTCCAAATATCCCTTTGCCAATTCCACAAGAACAGCCTTAGAGAAAGGCTTCTTGAAGGGAAAGATGTGACTCTGTGAGATGAATTAACAGAACACAGAGCAGTTTCTCAGAAAGCTTCTTTCCAGTATTGAACGGAAGATATTGCCTTTTTCACCGCAGCCCTCTATGGGCTTCCAAATATCCCTTTGCCAATTCCACAAGAACAGCCTTAGCGAAAGGCTTCTTGAAGGGAAAGATGTAACTCTGTGAGATGAATTAACAGAACACAGAGCAGTTTCTCAGAAAGCTTCTTTCCAGTTTTGAACGGAAGATATTTCCTTTTTCACCATAGCCCTCTATGGGCTTCCAAATATCCCTTTGCCAATTCCACAAGAACAGCCTTAGCGAAAGGCTTCTTGAAGGGAAAGATGTGACTCTGTGAGATGAATTAACAGAACACAGAGCAGTTTATTAGAAAGCTTCCTTCCAGTTGTAAATGGAAGATATTTCCTTTTTCAGCATAGCCCTCTATGGGCTTCCAAATATCCCCTTGCCAATTCCACAAGAACAGCCTTAGCGAAAGGCTTCTTGAAGGGAAACATGTAACTCTGTGAGATGAATTAACAGAACACAGAGCAGTTTCTCAGAAAGCTTCTTTCCAGTTTTGAACGGAAGATATTTCATTTTTCACCATAGCCCTCTATGGGCTTCCAAATATCCCTTTGCCAATTCCTCAAGAACAGCCATAGCGAAAGGATTCTTTAAGGGAAAGATGTAACTCTCTGACATGAATTAACAGAACACAGAGCAGTTTCTCAGAAAGCTTCTTTCCAGTTTTGAACCGAAGATATTTCCTTTTTCACCAGAGCCCTGTATGGGCTTCCAAATACCCCTTTGTCAATTCCACAAGAACAGCCTTAGCGAAAGGCTTCTTGAAGGGAAAGATGTAGCTCTGTGAGATGAATTAACAGAACACAGAGCAGTTTCTCAGAAAGCTTCTCCCCAGTATTGAACGGAAGATATTTCCTTTTTCACCATAGCCCTCTATGGGCTTCCAAATATCCCTTTGCCAATTCCACAAGAACAGCCTTAGCGAAAGGCTTCTTGAAGGGAAACATGTAACTCTGTGAGATGATTTAACAGAATACAGAGCAGTTTCTCAGAAAGCTTGTTTCCAGTTTTGATCGGAAGATATTTCCTTTTTCACCAGAGCCCTCTATGGGCGTCCAAATATCCCTTTGCCAATTCCACAAGAACAGCCTTAGCGAAAGGCTTCTTGAAGGGAAAGATGTAACAGTGTGAGATGATTTAACAGAACACAGAGCAGTTTCTCAGAAAGCTTCTTTCAAGTTTTGAACGGAAGATATTTCCTTTTTCACCATAGCCCTCTATGGGCGTCCAAATATTCCTTTGCCAATTTCACAAGAACAGCCTTAGCGAAAGGCTTCTTGAAGGGAAAGATGTAACTCTGTGAGATGAATTAACAGAACACAGAGCAGTTTCTCAGAAAGCTTCTTTCCAGTTTTGAACGGAAGATATTTCCTTTTCACCATAGCCCTCTATGGGCTTCCAAATATCCCTTTGCCAATTCCACAAGAACAGCCTTAGCGAAAGGCTTCTTGAAGGGAAACATGTAACTCTGTGAGATGAATTAACAGAACACAGAGCAGTTTCTCAGAAAGCTTCTTTCCAGTTTTGAACGGAAGATATTTCCTTTTTCACCATAGCCCTCTATGGGCTTCCAAATATCAATTAGCGAATTCCACAAGAACAGCCTTAGCGAAAGGCTTCTTGAAGGGAAACATGTAACTCTGTGATATGAATAAAGAGAACACAGAGCAGTTTCTCAGAAAGCTTCTTTCCAGTTTTGAACCGAAGATATTTATTTTTTCACCATAGCCCTGTATGGGCTTCCAAATATCCCTTTGCCAATTCCACAAGAACAGCCTTAGGGAAAGGCTTCTTGAAGGGAAAGATGGAACTCTGTGAGATTAATTAACAGAACACAGAGCAGTTTCTCAGAAAGCTTCTTTCCAGTTTTCAACGGAAGATATTTCCTTTTTCAACATAGCCCTCTATGGGCTTCCAAATATCCCTTTGCCAATTACACAAGAACAGCCTTAGCGAAAGGCTTCTTGAAGGGAAAGATGTAACTCTGTGAGATGAATTAACAGAACACAGAGCAGTTTTTCAGAAAGCTTCTTTCCAGTTTTGAACCGAAGATATTTCCTTTTTCACCATAGCCCTCTACTGGTTTCCAAATATCCCTTTGCCAATTCCACAAGAACAGCCTTAGAGAAAGGCTTCTTGAAGGGAAAGATGTAACTCTGTGAGATGAACTAACAGAACACAGAGCAGTTTCTCAGAAAGCTTCTTTCCAGTTTTGAACGAAGATATTTCCTTTTCACCGTAGCCCTCTATGAGCTTCCAAATATCCTTTGCTAATTCCACAAGAACAGCCTTACCGAAAGGCTTCTTGAAGGGAAAGATGTGACTCTGTGAGATGAAATAACAGAACACAGAGCAGTTTCTCAGAAAGCTTCTTTCCAGTTTTGAACGGAAGATATTTCCTTTTTCACCATAGCCCTCTATGGGCTTCCAAATATTCCTTTGCCAATTCCACAAGAACAGCCTTAGTGAAAGGCTTTTGAAGGAAAGATGTAACACTGTGAGATGAATTAAGAGAACACAGAGCAGTTTCTCAGAAAGCTTCTTTCAAGTTTTGAACGGAAGATATTTCCTTTTTCACCATAGCCCTCTATGGGCTTCCAAATATCACTTTGCCAATTCCACAAGAACAGCCTGATCGAAAGGCTTCTAGAAGGAAAGATATAACTCTGTGAGATGAATTAACAGAACACAGAGCAGTTCTCAGAAAGCTTCTTTCCAGTTTTGAACGGAATATATTTTTTCACCATAGCCCTCTATGGGCTTCCAAATATCCTTTGCTAATTCCACAAGAACAGCCTGAGCGAAAGGCTACTTGAAGGAAAGATGTAACTCTGTGAGATGAAATAACAGAACACAGCAGTTTCTCAGAAAGCTTGTTTCCAGTTTTGAACGAAAGATATTTGCTTTTTCAACAGAGCCCTCTATGGGCGTCCAAAAATCCCTTTGCCAATTCCACAAGAACAGCCTTAGCGAAAGGCTTCTTGAAGGGAAAGATGTAACACTGTGAGATGATTTAACAGAACACAGAGCAGTTTATCAGAAAGCTTCTTTCAAGTTTTGAACGGAAGATATTTCCTTTATCACCATAGCCCTCTATGGGCGTCCAAATATCCCTTTGCCAATTTCACAAGAACAGCCTTATCGAAAGGCTTCTTGAAGGGAAAGATGTAACTCTGTGAGATGAATAAAGAGAACACAGAGCAGTTTCTCAGAAAGCTTCTTTCCAGTTTTGAACGGAAGATATTTCCTTTTTCACCATAGCCCTCTATGGGCTTCCAAATATCCTTTGCCAATTCCACAAGAACAGCCTTAGCGAAAGGCTTCTTGAAGGGAAAGATGTAACTCTGTGAGATGAACTAACAGAACACAGAGCAGTTTCTCAGAAAGCTTCTTTCCACTTTTGAACGGAAGATATTTCCTTCTTCACCATAGCCCTCTAAGGGCTCCCAAATATCACTTTGCGAATTCCACAAGAACAGCCTTAGCGAAAGGCTTCTTGAAGGGAAAGATGTAACTCTGTGATATGAATTAACAGAACACAGAGCAGTTTCTCAGAAAGCTTCTTTCCAGTTTTGAACGGAAGATATTTCCTTTTTCACCATAGCCCTCTATGGGCTTCCAAATATCCCTTTGCCAATTCCACAAGAACAGCCTTAGCGAAAGGCTTCTTGAAGGGAAAGATGTGACTCTGTGAGATGAATTAACAGAACACAGAGCAGTTTATCAGAAAGCTTCCTTCCAGTTGTGAATGGAAGATATTTCCTTTTTCACCATAGCCCTCTATGGGCTTCCAAATATCCCTTTGCCAATTCCACAAGAACAGCCTTAGAGAAAGGCTTCTTGAAGGGAAACATGTAACTCTGTGAGATGAATTAACAGAACACAGAGCAGTTTCTCAGAAAGCTTCCTTCCAGTTGTGAATGGAAGATATTTCCTTTTCACCATAGCCCTCTATGGGCTTCCAAATATCCTTTGCCAATTCCACAAGAACAGCCTTAGAGAAAGGCTTCTTGAAGGGAAACATGTAACTCTGTGAGATGAATTAACAGAACACAGAGCAGTTTCTCAGAAAGCTTCTTTCCAGTTTTGAACGGAAGATATTTCCTTTTTCACCATAGCCCTCTATGGGCTTCCAAATATCCCTTTGCCAATTCCACAAGAACAGCCATATAGCGAAAGGCTTCTTGAAGGGAAAGATGTAACTCTCTGACATGAATTAACAGAACACAGAGCAGTTTCTCAGAAAGCTTCTTTCCAGTTTTGAACCGAAGATATTTCCTTTTTCACCATAGCCCTGTATGGGCTTCCGAATACCCCTTTGTCAATTCCACAAGAACAGCCTTAGCGAAAGGCTTCTTGAAGGGAAAGATGTAACTCTGTGAGATGAATTAACAGAACAGAGAGCAGTTTCTCAGAAAGTTCTTTCCAGTTTTGAAAGGAAGATATTTCCTTTTTCACCATAGCCCTCTATGGGCTTCCAAATATCACTTTGCCAATTCCACAAGAACAGCCTGATCGAAAGGCTTCTAGAAGGGAAAGATATAACTCTGTGAGATGAATTAACAGAACACAGAGCAGATTCTCAGAAAGCTTCTTTCCAGTTTTTAACGGAATATATTTCCTTTTTCACCATAGCCCTCTAGGGGCATCCATATATCACTTTGCGAATTCCACAAGAACAGCCTGAGCGAAAGGCTACTTGAAGGGAAAGATGTAACTCTGTGAGATGAAATAACAGAACACAGCAGTTTCTCAGAAAGCTTGTTTCCAGTTTTGAACGAAAGATATTTGCTTTTTCAACAGAGCCCTCTATGGGCGTCCAAAAATCCCTTTGCCAATTCCACAAGAACAGCCTTAGCGAAAGGCTTCTTGAAGGGAAAGATGTAACACTGTGAGGTGATTTAACAGAACACAGAGCAGTTTATCAGAAAGCTTCTTTCAAGTTTTGAACGGAAGATATTTCCTTTATCACCATAGCCCTCTATGGGCGTCCAAATATCCCTTTGCCAATTTCACAAGAACAGCCTTATCGAAAGGCTTCTTGAAGGGAAAGATGTAACTCTGTGAGATGAATAAAGAGAACACAGAGCAGTTTCTCAGAAAGCTTCTTTCCAGTTTTGAACGGAAGATATTTCCTTTTTCACCATAGCCCCTATGGGCTTCCAAATATCCTTTGCCAATTCCACAAGAACAGCCTTAGCGAAGGCTTCTTGAAGGAAAGATGTAACTCTGTGAGATGAACTAACAGAACACAGAGCAGTTTCTCAGAAAGCTTCTTTCCACTTTTGAACGGAAGATATTTCCTTCTTCACCATAGCCCTCTAAGGGCTCCCAAATATCACTTTGCGAATTCCACAAGAACAGCCTTAGCGAAAGGCTTCTTGAAGGAAAGATGTAACTCTGTGATATGAATTAACAGAACACAGAGCAGTTTCTCAGAAAGCTTCTTTCCAGTTTTGAACGGAAGATATTTCCTTTTCACCATAGCCTCTATGGGCTTCCAAATATCCTTTCCCAATTCCACAAGAACAGCCTTAGCGAAGGCTTCTTGAAGGGAAAGATGTAACTCTGTGAGATGAACTAACAGAACACAGAGCAGTTTCTCAGAAAGCTTCTTTCCACTTTTGAACGGAAGATATTTCCTTCTTCACCATAGCCTCTAAGGGCTCCCAAATATCACTTTGCGAATTCCACAAGAACAGCCTTAGCGAAAGGCTTCTTGAAGGAAAGATGTAACTCTGTGATATGAATTAACAGAACACAGAGCAGTTTCTCAGAAAGCTTCTTTCCAGTTTTGAACGGAAGATATTTCCTTTTCACCATAGCCTCTATGGGCTTCCAAATATCCTTTCCCAATTCCACAAGAACAGCCTTAGCGAAGGCTTCTTGAAGGGAAAGATGTGACTCTGTGAGATGAATTAACAGAACACAGAGCAGTTTATCAGAAAGCTTCCTTCCAGTTGTGAATGGAAGATATTTCCTTTTCACCATAGCCTCTATGGGCTTCCAAATATCCTTTGCCAATTCCACAAGAACAGCCTTAGAGAAAGGCTTCTTGAAGGGAAACATGTAACTCTGTGAGATGAATTAACAGAACACAGAGCAGTTTCTCAGAAAGCTTTTTCCAGTTTTGAACGGAAGATATTTCCTTTTCACCATAGCCCTCTATGGGCTTCCAAATATCCTTTGCCAATTCCACAAGAACAGCCATATAGCGAAAGGCTTTGAAGGAAAGATGTAACTCTCTGACATGAATTAACAGAACACAGAGCAGTTTCTCAGAAAGCTTTTTCCAGTTTTGAACCGAAGATATTTTTCACCATAGCCCTGTATGGGCTTCCAAATACCCTTTGTCAATTCCACAAGAACAGCCTTAGCGAAAGGCTTCTTGAAGGGAAAGATGTAGCTCTGTGAGATGAATTAACAGAACACAGAGCAGTTTCTCAGAAAGCTTCTTCCAGTTTTGAAAGGAAGATATTTCCTTTTCACCATAGCCCTCTGTGGGCTTCCAAATATCCCTTGCCAATTCCACAAGAACAGCCTTAGCGAAGGCTTCTTGAAGGAAACATGTAACTCTGTGAGATGAATTAACAGAACACAGAGCAGTTTCTCAGAAAGCTTCTTTCCAGTTTTGAACGGAAGATATTTCCTTTTCACCATAGCCCTCACGGGTTTCCAAATATCCTTTGCGAATTACACAAGAACAGCCTTAGCGAAAGGCTTCTTGAAGGGAAAGATGTAACCTGTGAGATGAATTAACAGAACACAGAGCAGTTTCTCAGAAAGCTTCTTTCCAGTTTTGAACGGAGGATATTTCCTTTTCACCATAGCCCTCTATGGGCTTCCAAATATCCCTTGCCAATTCCACAAGAACAGCCTTAGCGAAAGGCTTCTTGAAGGAAAGATGTAACACTGTGAGATGAATTAACAGAACACAGAGCAGTTTCTCAGAAAGATTCTTTCCAGTTTTGAAAGGAAGATATTTCCTTTTCACCATAGCCCTCTATGGGCTTCCAAATATCCTTTGCCAATTCCACAAGAACAGCCTTAGGAAAGGCTTCTTGAAGGAAAGATGTAACTCTGTGAGATGAATTAACAGAACACAGAGCAGTTTATCAGAAAGCTTCTTTCCAGTTTTGAACGGAAGATATTTCCTTTTCACCATAGCCCCTATGGGCTTCCAAATATCCTTTTTCAATTCCACAAGAACAGCCTTAGCGAAAGCCTTCTTGAAGGGGAAGATGTAACTCTGTGAGATGATTTAACAGAACAAAGAGCAGTTTCTCATAAAGCTTCTTTCCAGTATTGAACGGAAGATATTTCCTTTTTCACCATAGCCCTTTATGGGCTTCCAAATATCCCTTTGCCAATTACACAAGAACAGCCTTAGCGAAAGGCTTCTTGAAGGGAAAGATGTGACTCTGTGACATGAAATAACAGAACACAAAGCAGTTTCTCAGAAAGCTTCTTTCCAGTATTGAACGGAAGATAATACCTTTTTCACCGTAGCCCTCTATGAGCTTCCAAATATCCCTTTGCCAATTCCACAAGAACAGCCTTAGCGAAAGGCTTCCTGCAGGGAAAGATGTAACTCTCTGAGATGATTTAACAGAACACCGAGCAGATTCTCAGAAAGCTTCTTTCCAGTTTTGAACGGAAGATATTTCCTTTTTCACCATAGCCCTCTATGGGCTTCCAAATATCCCTTTGCCAATTCCACAAGAACAGCCTTAGCAAAAGGCTTCTTGAAGGGAAAGATGTAACTCTGTGAGATGAATTAACAGAAAACAGAGCAGCTTCTCAGAAAGATTCTTTCCAGTTTTGAAAGGAAGATATTTCCTTTTTCACCATAGCCCTCTATGGGCTTCCAAATATCCCTTTGCCACTTCCACAAGAACAGCCTTAGGGAAAGGCTTCTTGAAGGGAAAGATGTAACTCTGTGAGATGAATTAACAGAACACAGAGCAGTTTATCAGAAAGCTTCTTTCCAGTTTTGAACGGAAGATATTTCCTTTTTCACCGTAGCCCCCTATGGGCTTCCAAATATCCCTTTTTCAATTCCACAAGAACAGCCTTAGCGAAAGCCTTCTTGAAGGGGAAGATGTAACTCTGTGAGATGATTTAACAGAACAAAGAGCAGTTTCTCATAAAGCTTCTTTCCAGTTTTGAACGGAAGATATTTCCTTTTTCACCATAGCCCTTTATGGGCTTCCAAATATCCCTTTGCCAATTCCACAAGAACAGCCTTAGCGAAAGGCTTCTTGAAGGGAAAGATGTGACTCTGTGACTTGAAATAACAGAACACAAAGCAGTTTCTCAGAAAACTTCTTTCAAGTATTGAACGGAAGATAATACCTTTTTCACCGTAGCCCTCTATGAGCTTCCAAATATCCCTTTGCCAATTCCACAAGAACAGCCTTAGCGAAAGGATTCCTGCAGGGAAAGATGTAACTCTCTGAGATGATTTAACAGAACACAGAGCAGATTCTCAGAAAGCTTCTTTCCAGTTTTGAACGGAAGATATTTCCTTTTTCACCATAGCCCTCTATGGGCTTCCAAATATCCCTTTTCCAATTCCACAAGAACAGCCTTAGCGAAAGGCTTCTTGAAGGGAAAGATGTAGCTCTGTGAGATGAAATAAAAAAACACATAGCAGTTTCTCAGAAAGCTTCTTTCCAGTATTGAACGGAAGATATTTCCTTTTTCACCATAGCCCTCTATGGGCTTCCAAATATCCCTTTGCCAATTCCACAAGAAAAGCCTTAGCGAAAGGCTTCTTGAAGGGGAAGATGTAACACTGTGAGATGATTTAACAGAACACAGAGCAGTTTCTCAGAAAGCTTGTTTCCAGTTTTGAACGGAAGATATTTCCTTTTTCACCAGAGCCCTCTATGGGCGTCCAAATATCCTTTGCCAATTCCACAAGAACAGCCTTAGCGAAAGGCTTCTTGAAGGAAAGATGTAACACTGTGAGATGATTTAACAGAACACAGAGCAGTTTCTCAGAAAGCTTCTTTAAGTTTTGAACGGAAGATATTTCCTTTTCACCATAGCCCTCTATGGGCTCCAAATATCCTTTGCCAATTTCACAAGAACAGCCTTAGCGAAAGGCTTCTTGAAGGAAAGATGTAACTCTGTGAGATGAATTAACAGAACAGAGAGCAGTTTCTCAGAAAGTTCTTTCCAGTTTTGAACGGAAGATATTTCCTTTTCACCATAGCCCTCTATGGGCTTCCAAATATCCTTTGCCAATTCCACAAGAACAGCCTGATCGAAAGGCTTCTTGAAGGAAAGATGTAACTCTGTGAGATGAATTAACAGAACACAGAGCAGTTTCTCAGAAAGCTTCTTTCCAGTTTTGAACGGAAGATATTTTTTCACCATAGCCCTCTATGGGCTTCCAAATATCCTTTGCCAATTCCACAAGAACAGCCTTAGCGAAAGGCTTCTTGAAGGAAAGATGTAACTCTGTGAGATGAATTAACAGAACACAGAGCAGTTTCTCAGAAAGCTTTTTTCCAGTTTTGAACGGAAGATATTTTTTCACCATAGCCCTGTATGGGCTTCCAAATATCCCTTTGCCAATTCCACAAGAACAGCCTTAGCGAAAGGCTTCTTGAAGGGAAAGATGTAGCTCTGTGAGATGAATTAACAGAACACAGAGCAGTTTCTCAGAAAGCTTTTTTCCAGTTTTGAAAGGAAGATATTTCCTTTTTCACCATAGCCCTCTATGGGCTTCCAAATATCACTTTGCCAATTCCACAAGAACAGCCTTAGCGAAAGGCTTCTTGAAGGGAAACATGTAACTCTGTGAGATGAATTAACAGAACACAGAGCAGTTTCTCAGAAAGCTTCTTTCCAGTTTTGAAAGGATGATATTTCCTTTTCACCATAGCCCTCTATGGGTTTCCAAATATCCTTTGCAATTCCACAAGAACAGCCTTAGCGAAAGGCTTCTTGAAGGAAAGATGTAACTCTGTGAGATGAATTAACAGAACACAGAGCAGTTTCTCAGAAAGCTTCTTTCCAGTTTTGAACGGAAGATATTTCCTTTTCACCATAGCCCTCTATGGGCTTCCAAATATCCTTTGCCAATTCCACAAGAACAGCCTTAGCGAAAGGCTTCTTGAAGGAAAGATGTAACACTGTGAGATGAATTAACAGAACACAGAGCAGTTTCTCAGAAAGATTCTTTCCAGTTTTGAAAGGAAGATATTTCCTTTTTCACCATAGCCCTCTATGGGCTTCCAAATATCCCTTGCCAATTCCACAAGAACAGCCTTAGGGAAAGGCTTCTTGAAGGAAAGATGTAACTCTGTGAGATGAATTAACAGAACACAGAGCAGTTTCTCAGAAAGCTTCTTTCCAGTTTTGAACGGAAGATATTTCCTTTTTCACCATAGCCCCTATGGGCTTCCAAATATCCTTTTTCAATTCCACAAGAACAGCCTTAGCGAAAGGCTTCTTGAAGGAAGATGTAACTCTGTGAGATGAATTAACAGAACAGAGAGCAGTTTCTCATAAAGCTTCTTTCCAGTTTTGAACGGAAGATATTTCCTTTTTCACCATAGCCCCTATGGGCTTCCAAATATCCTTTGCTAATTCCACAAGAACAGCCTTAGCGAAAGGCTTCTTGAAGGAAAGATGTGACTCTGTGAGATGAAATAACAGAACACAGAGCAGTTTCTCAGAAAGCTTTTTTCCAGTTTTGAACGGAAGATATTTCCTTTTTCACCATAGCCCTCTATGAGCTTCCAAATATCCTTTGCCAATTCCACAAGAACAGCCTTAGCGAAAGGCTTCCTGAAGGAAAGATGTAACTCTCTGAGATGATTTAACAGAACACAGAGCAGTTTCTCAGAAAGCTTCTTTCCAGTTTTGAACGGAAGATATTTCCTTTTCACCATAGCCCTCTATGGGCTTCCAAATATCCTTTGCTAATTCCACAAGAACAGCCTTAGCAAAAGGCTTCTTGAAGGAAAGATGTAACTCTGTGAGATGAATTAACAGAACACAGAGCAGTTTCTCAGAAAGATTCTTTCCAGTTTTGAAAGGAAGATATTTCCTTTTCACCATAGCCCTCTATGGGCTTCCAAATATCCTTTGCCAATTCCACAAGAACAGCCTTGGGAAAGGCTTCTTGAAGGAAAGATGTAACTCTGTGAGATGAATTAACAGAACACAGAGCAGTTTATCAGAAAGCTTCTTTCCAGTTTTGAACGGAAGATATTTTTTCACCATAGCCTCTATGGGCTTCCAAATATCCCTTTTTCAATTCCACAAGAACAGCCTTAGCGAAAGCCTTCTTGAAGGGAAGATGTAACTCTGTGAGATGATTTAACAGAACAAAGAGCAGTTTCTCATAAAGCTTCTTTCCAGTTTTGAACGGAAGATATTTCCTTTTCACCATAGCCCTCTATGGGCTTCCAAATATCCTTTGCCAATTCCACAAGAACAGCCTTAGCGAAAGGCTTCTTGAAGGAAAGATGTGAACTCTGTGAGATGAAATAACAGAACACAGAGCAGTTTCTCAGAAAGCTTCTTTCCAGTATTGAACGGAAGATATACCTTTTTCACCATAGCCCTCTATGAGCTTCCAAATATCCCTTGCCAATTCCACAAGAACAGCCTTAGCGAAAGGCTTCCTGAAGGGAAAGATGTAACTCTGTGAGATGATTTAACAGAACACAGAGCAGTTTCTCAGAAAGCTTCTTTCCAGTTTTGAACGGAAGATATTTCCTTTTCACCATAGCCCTCTATGGGCTTCCAAATATCCTTTTCCAATTCCACAAGAACAGCCTTAGCGAAAGGCTTTTGAAGGGAAAGATGTAGCTCTGTGAGATGAATTAACAGAACACAGAGCAGTTTCTCAGAAAGCTTCTTTCCAGTATTGAACGGAAGATATTTCCTTTTCACCATAGCCCTCTATGGGCTTCCAAATATCCTTTGCCAATTCCACAAGAACAGCCTTAGCGAAAGGCTTCTTGAAGGAAGATGTAACACTGTGAGATGATTAACAGAACACAGAGCAGTTTCTCAGAAAGCTTGTTTCCAGTTTTGAACGGAAGATATTTCCTTTTCACCATAGCCCTCTATGGGCTTCCAAATATCCCTTTGCCAATTCCACAAGAACAGCCTTAGCGAAAGGCTTCTTGAAGGAAAGATGTAACACTGTGAGATGATTTAACAGAACACAGAGCAGTTTCTCAGAAAGCTTCTTTCCAGTTTTGAACGGAAGATTTTTCCTTTTCACCATAGCCCTCTATGGGCTTCCAAATATCCCTTTGCCAATTTCACAAGAACAGCCTTAGCGAAAGGCTTCTTGAAGGAAAGATGTAACTCTGTGAGATGAATTAACAGAACACAGAGCAGTTTCTCAGAAAGCTTCTTTCCAGTTTTGAACGGAAGATATTTCCTTTTCACCATAGCCCTCTATGGGCTTCCAAATATCACTTTGCCAATTCCACAAGAACAGCCTTAGCGAAAGGCTTTGAAGGGAAAGATGTAACTCTGTGAGATGAATTAACAGAACACAGAGCAGTTTCTCAGAAAGCTTCTTTCCAGTTTTGAACGGAAGATATTTTTTCACCGTAGCCCTCTATGGGATTCCAAATATACCTTTGCCAATTCCACAAGAACAGCCTTAGCGAAAGGCTTCTTGAAGGGAAAGATGTGACTCTGAGAGATGAAATAACAGAACACAGAGCAGTTTCTCAGAAAACTTCTTTCCAGTATTGAACGGAAGATATTACCTTTTTCACCGTAGCCCTCTATGAGCTTCCAAATATCCCTTTGCCAATTCCACAAGAACAGCCTTAGCGAAAGGCTTCTTGAAGGGAAAGATGTAACTCTGTGAGATGATTTAACAGAACACAGAGCAGTTTCTCAGAAAGCTTCTTTCCAGTTTTGAACGGAAGATATTTCCTTTTTCACCATAGCCCTCTATGGGCTTCCAAATATCCCTTTTCCAATTCCACAAGAACAGCCTTAGCGAAAGGCTTCTTGAAGGGAAAGATGTAGCTCTGTGAGATGAAATAAAAAAACACAGAGCAGTTTCTCAGAAAGCTTCTTTCCAGTTTTGAACGGAAGATATTTCCTTTTTCACCATAGCCCTCTATGGGCTTCCAAATATCCCTTTGCCAATTCCACAAGAACAGCCTTAGCGAAAGGCTTCTTGAAGGGAAAGATGTAACTCTGTGAGATGAATTAACAGAACACAGAGCAGTTTCTCAGAAAGCTTGTTTCCAGTTTTGAACGGAAGATATTTCCTTTTTCACCATAGCCCTCTATGGGCTTCCAAATATCCTTTGCCAATTTCACAAGAACAGCCTTAGCGAAAGGCTTCTTGAAGGAAAGATGTAACTCTGTGAGATGAATAACAGAACACAGAGCAGTTTCTCAGAAAGCTTCTTTCCAGTTTTGAACGGAAGATAATTTCTTTTCACCATAGCCCTCTATGGGCTTCCAAATATCCTTTGCCAATTCCACAAGAACAGCCTTAGCGAAAGGCTTCTTGAAGGGAAAGATGTAACTCTGTGAGATGAATTAACAGAACACAGAGCAGTTTCTCAGAAAGCTTCTTTCCAGTTTTGAACGGAAGATATTTCCTTTTTCACCATAGCCCTCTATGGGCTTCCAAATATCCTTTGCCAATTCCACAAGAACAGCCTTAGCGAAAGGCTTCTTGAAGGGAAAGATGTAACTCTGTGAGATGAATTAACAGAACACAGAGCAGTTTCTCAGAAAGCTTCTTTCCAGTTTTGAACGGAAGATATTTCCTTTTTCACCATAGCCCTCTATGGGCTTCCAAATATCCCTTTGCCAATTCCACAAGAACAGCCTTAGCGAAAGGCTTCTTGAAGGAAAGATGTAACTCTGTGAGATGAATTAACAGAACACAGAGCAGTTTCTCAGAAAGCTTCTTTCCAGTTTTGAACGGAAGATATTTCCTTTTTCACCATAGCCCTCTATGGGCTTCCAAATATCCTTTGCCAATTCCACAAGAACAGCCTTAGCGAAAGGCTTCTTGAAGGGAAAGATGTAACTCTGTGAGATGAATTAACAGAACACAGAGCAGTTTCTCAGAAAGCTTCTTTCCAGTTTTGAACGGAAGATATTTCCTTTTTCACCATAGCCCTCTATGGCTTCCAAATATCCTTTGCCAATTCCACAAGAACAGCCTTAGCGAAAGGCTTCTTGAAGGGAAAGATGTAACTCTGTGAGATGATTTAACAGAACACAGAGCAGTTTCTCAGAAAGCTTCTTTCCAGTTTTGAACGGAAGATATTTCCTTTTTCACCATAGCCCTCTATGGGCTTCCAAATATCCCTTTGCCAATTCCACAAGAACAGCCTTAGCGAAAGGCTTCTTGAAGGGAAAGATGTAACTCTGTGAGATGAATTAACAGAACACAGAGCAGTTTCTCAGAAAGCTTCTCCAGTTTTGAACGGAAGATATTTCCTTTTTCACCATAGCCCTCTATGGGCTTCCAAATATCCTTTGCCAATTCCACAAGAACAGCCTTAGCGAAAGGCTTCTTGAAGGAAAGATGTAACTCTGTGAGATGAATTAACAGAACACAGAGCAGTTTCTCAGAAAGCTTGTTTCCAGTTTTGAACGGAAGATATTTCCTTTTCACCATAGCCCTCTATGGGCTTCCAAATATCCTTTGCCAATTCCACAAGAACAGCCTTAGCGAAAGGCTTCTTGAAGGAAAGATGTAACTCTGTGAGATGAATTAACAGAACACAGAGCAGTTTCTCAGAAAGCTTCTTTCCAGTTTTGAACGGAAGATATTTCCTTTTTCACCATAGCCCTCTATGGGCTTCCAAATATCCTTTGCCAATTCCACAAGAACAGCCTTAGCGAAAGGCTTTTGAAGGAAAGATGTAACTCTGTGAGATGAATTAACAGAACACAGAGCAGTTTCTCAGAAAGCTTCTTCCAGTTTTGAACGGAAGATATTTCCTTTTCACCATAGCCCTCTATGGGCTTCCAAATATCCTTTGCTAATTCCACAAGAACAGCCTTAGCGAAGGCTTCTTGAAGGAAAGATGTAACTCTGTGAGATGAATTAACAGAACACAGAGCAGTTTCTCAGAAAGCTTCTTTCCAGTTTTGAACGGAAGATATTTCCTTTTTCACCATAGCCCTCTATGGGCTTCCAAATATCCTTTGCCAATTCCACAAGAACAGCCTTAGCGAAAGGCTTCTTGAAGGAAAGATGTAACTCTGTGAGATGAATTAACAGAACACAGAGCAGTTTCTCAGAAAGCTTCTTTCCAGTTTTGAACGGAAGATATTTCCTTTTCACCATAGCCTCTATGGGCTTCCAAATATCCTTTGCCAATTCCACAAGAACAGCCTTAGCGAAAGGCTTCTTGAAGGAAAGATGTAACTCTGTGAGATGAATTAACAGAACACAGAGCAGTTTCTCAGAAAGCTTCTTTCCAGTTTTGAACGGAAGATATTTCCTTTTCACCATAGCCCTCTATGGGCTTCCAAATATCCTTTGCCAATTCCACAAGAACAGCCTTAGCGAAAGGCTTCTTGAAGGAAAGATGTAACTCTGTGAGATGAATTAACAGAACACAGAGCAGTTTCTCAGAAAGCTTCTTTCCAGTTTTGAACGGAAGATATTTCCTTTTTCACCATAGCCCTATGGGCTTCCAAATATCCTTTGCCAATTCCACAAGAACAGCCTTAGCGAAAGGCTTCTTGAAGGAAAGATGTAACTCTGTGAGATGAATTAACAGAACACAGAGCAGTTTCTCAGAAAGCTTCTTTCCAGTTTTGAACGGAAGATATTTCCTTTTCACCATAGCCCTCTATGGGCTTCCAAATATCCTTTGCAATTCCACAAGAACAGCCTTAGCGAAAGGCTTCTTGAAGGGAAGATGTAACTCTGTGAGATGATTTAACAGAACACAGAGCAGTTTCTCAGAAAGCTTCTTTCCAGTTTTGAACGGAAGATATTTCCTTTTTCACCATAGCCCTCTATGGGCTTCCAAATATCCTTTGCCAATTCCACAAGAACAGCCTTAGCGAAAGGCTTCTTGAAGGAAAGATGTAACTCTGTGAGATGAATTAACAGAACACAGAGCAGTTTCTCAGAAAGCTTCTTTCCAGTTTTGAACGGAAGATATTTCCTTTTCACCATAGCCCTCTATGGGCTTCCAAATATCCTTTGCCAATTCCACAAGAACAGCCTTAGCGAAAGGCTTTGAAGGAAAGATGTAACTCTGTGAGATGAATTAACAGAACACAGAGCAGTTTCTCAGAAAGCTTCTTTCCAGTTTTGAACGGAAGATATTTCCTTTTCACCATAGCCCTCTATGGGCTTCCAAATATCCTTGCCAATTCCACAAGAACAGCCTTAGCGAAAGGCTTCTTGAAGGGAAAGATGTAACTCTGTGAGATGAATTAACAGAACACAGAGCAGTTTCTCAGAAAGCTTCTTTCCAGTTTTGAAAGGAAGATATTTCCTTTTTCACCATAGCCCTCTATGGGCTTCCAAATATCCTTTGCCAATTCCACAAGAACAGCCTTAGCGAAAGGCTTCTTGAAGGAAAGATGTAACTCTGTGAGATGAATTAACAGAACACAGAGCAGTTTCTCAGAAAGCTTCTTTCCAGTTTTGAACGGAAGATATTTCCTTTTCACCATAGCCCTCTATGGGCTTCCAAATATCCTTTGCCAATTCCACAAGAACAGCCTTAGCGAAAGGCTTCTTGAAGGGAAAGATGTAACTCTGTGAGATGATTTAACAGAACACAGAGCAGTTTCTCAGAAAGCTTCTTTCCAGTTTTGAACGGAAGATATTTCCTTTTCACCATAGCCCTCTATGGGCTTCCAAATATCCTTTGCCAATTCCACAAGAACAGCCTTAGCGAAAGGCTTCTTGAAGGGAAAGATGTAACTCTGTGAGATGAAATAACAGAACACAGAGCAGTTTCTCAGAAAGTTCTTTCCAGTATTGAACGGAAGATATTTCCTTTTCACCATAGCCCTCTATGGGCTTCCAAATATCCTTTGCTAATTCCACAAGAACAGCCTTAGCGAAAGGCTTTGAAGGGAAAGATGTAACTCTGAGATGATTTAACAGAACACAGAGCAGTTTCTCAGAAAGCTTCTTTCCAGTTTTGAACGGAAGATATTTCCTTTTTCACCATAGCCCTCTATGGGCTTCCAAATATCCCTTTTCCAATTCCACAAGAACAGCCTTAGCGAAAGGCTTCTTGAAGGGAAAGATGTAACTCTGTGAGATGAAATAACAGAACACAGAGCAGTTTCTCAGAAAGCTTCTTTCCAGTATTGAACGGAAGATATTTCCTTTTTCACCATAGCCCTCTATGGGCTTCCAAATATCCCTTTGCCAATTCCACAAGAAAAGCCTTAGCGAAAGGCTTCTTGAAGGGGAAGATGTAACACTGTGAGATGATTTAACAGAACACAGAGCAGTTTCTCAGAAAGCTTGTTTCCAGTTTTGAACGGAAGATATTTCCTTTTTCACCATAGCCCTCTATGGGCTTCCAAATATCCTTTGCCAATTCCACAAGAACAGCCTTAGCGAAAGGCTTCTTGAAGGGAAAGATGTAACTCTGTGAGATGATTTAACAGAACACAGAGCAGTTTCTCAGAAAGCTTCTTTCCAGTTTTGAACGGAAGATATTTCCTTTTCACCATAGCCCTCTATGGGCTTCCAAATATCCCTTTGCCAATTCCACAAGAACAGCCTTAGCGAAAGGCTTCTTGAAGGGAAAGATGTAACTCTGTGAGATGAATTAACAGAACACAGAGCAGTTTCTCAGAAAGCTTCTTTCCAGTTTTGAACGGAAGATATTTCCTTTTTCACCATAGCCCTCTATGGGCTTCCAAATATCCTTTGCCAATTCCACAAGAACAGCCTTAGCGAAAGGCTTCTTGAAGGAAAGATGTAACTCTGTGAGATGAATTAACAGAACACAGAGCAGTTTCTCAGAAAGCTTCTTTCCAGTTTTGAACGGAAGATATTTCCTTTTCACCATAGCCCTCTATGGGCTTCCAAATATCCTTTGCCAATTCCACAAGAACAGCCTTAGCGAAAGGCTTCTTGAAGGGAAAGATGTAACTCTGTGAGATGAATTAACAGAACACAGAGCAGTTTCTCAGAAAGCTTGTTTCCTGTTTTGAACGAAGATATTTCCTTTTTTTCACCATAGCCCTCTATGGGCTTCCAAATATCCTTTGCCAATTCCACAAGAACAGCCTTAGCGAAAGGCTTCTTGAAGGGAAAGATGTAACACTGTGAGATGATTTAACAGAACACAGAGCAGTTTCTCAGAAAGCTTCTTTCCAGTTTTGAACGGAAGATATTTCCTTTTCACCATAGCCCTCTATGGGCTTCCAAATATCCTTTGCCAATTCCACAAGAACAGCCTTAGCGAAAGGCTTCTTGAAGGGAAAGATGTAACTCTGTGAGATGAATAACAGAACACAGAGCAGTTTCTCAGAAAGCTTCTTTCCAGTTTTGAACGGAAGATATTTCCTTTTTCACCATAGCCCTCTATGGGCTTCCAAATATCCTTTGCCAATTCCACAAGAACAGCCTTAGCGAAAGGCTTCTTGAAGGGAAAGATGTAACTCTGTGAGATGAATTAACAGAACACAGAGCAGTTTCTCAGAAAGCTTCTTTCCAGTTTTGAACGGAAGATATTTCCTTTTCACCATAGCCCTCTATGGGCTTCCAAATATCCTTTGCCAATTCCACAAGAACAGCCTTAGCGAAAGGCTTCTTGAAGGGAAAGATGTAACTCTGTGAGATGAATTAACAGAACACAGAGCAGTTTCTCAGAAAGCTTCTTTCCAGTTTTGAACGGAAGATATTTCCTTTTTCACCATAGCCCTCTATGGGCTTCCAAATATCCTTTGCCAATTCCACAAGAACAGCCTTAGCGAAAGGCTTCTTGAAGGGAAAGATGTGACTCTGTGAGATGAATTAACAGAACACAGAGCAGTTTCTCAGAAAGCTTCTTCCAGTTTTGAATGGAAGATATTTCCTTTTTCACCATAGCCCTCTATGGGCTTCCAAATATCCTTTGCCAATTCCACAAGAACAGCCTTAGCGAAAGGCTTCTTGAAGGGAAAGATGTAACTCTGTGAGATGAATTAACAGAACACAGAGCAGTTTCTCAGAAAGCTTCTTTCCAGTTTTGAACGGAAGATATTTCCTTTTCACCATAGCCCTCTATGGGCTTCCAAATATCCTTTGCCAATTCCACAAGAACAGCCTTAGCGAAAGGCTTCTTGAAGGAAAGATGTAACTCTGTGAGATGAATTAACAGAACACAGAGCAGTTTCTCAGAAAGCTTCTTTCCAGTTTTGAACGGAAGATATTTCCTTTTCACCATAGCCCTCTATGGGCTTCCAAATATCCTTTGCCAATTCCACAAGAACAGCCTTAGCGAAAGGCTTCTTGAAGGAAAGATGTAACTCTGTGAGATGAATTAACAGAACACAGAGCAGTTTCTCAGAAAGCTTCTTTCCAGTTTTGAAAGGAAGATATTTCCTTTTTCACCATAGCCCTCTATGGGCTTCCAAATATCCTTTGCCAATTCCACAAGAACAGCCTTAGCGAAAGGCTTTTGAAGGGAAAGATGTAACTCTGTGAGATGAATTAACAGAACACAGAGCAGTTTCTCAGAAAGCTTCTTTCCAGTTTTGAACGGAAGATATTTCCTTTTCACCATAGCCCTCTATGGGCTTCCAAATATCACTTTGCAATTCCACAAGAACAGCCTTAGCGAAAGGCTTCTTGAAGGAAAGATGTAACTCTGTGAGATGAATTAACAGAACACAGAGCAGTTTCTCAGAAAGCTTCTTTCCAGTTTTGAACGGAAGATATTTCCTTTTTCACCATAGCCCCTATGGGCTTCCAAATATCCTTTCAATTCCACAAGAACAGCCTTAGCGAAAGGCTTCTTGAAGGGAAAGATGTAACTCTGTGAGATGATTTAACAGAACACAGAGCAGTTTCTCATAAAGCTTCTTTCCAGTTTTGAACGGAAGATATTTTTTTCACCATAGCCCTCTATGGGCTTCCAAATATCCTTTGCCAATTCCACAAGAACAGCCTTAGCGAAAGGCTTCTTGAAGGAAAGATGTGACTCTGTGAGATGAAATAACAGAACACAGAGCAGTTTCTCAGAAAACTTCTTTCAAGTTTTGAACGGAAGATATTTCCTTTTCACCATAGCCCTCTATGAGCTTCCAAATATCCTTTGCCAATTCCACAAGAACAGCCTTAGCGAAAGGCTTCTTGAAGGAAACATGTAACTCTGTGAGATGATTTAACAGAACACAGAGCAGTTTCTCAGAAAGCTTCTTTCCAGTTTTGAACGGAAGATATTTCCTTTTCACCATAGCCCTCTATGGGCTTCCAAATATCCTTTGCCAATTCCACAAGAACAGCCTTAGCGAAAGGCTTCTTGAAGGAAAGATGTAACTCTGTGAGATGAAATAACAGAACACAGAGCAGTTTCTCAGAAAGCTTCTTTCCAGTATTGAACGGAAGATATTTCCTTTTCACCATAGCCCTCTATGGGCTTCCAAATATCCTTTGCCAATTCCACAAGAAAAGCCTTAGCGAAAGGCTTCTTGAAGGGAAGATGTAACACTGTGAGATGATTTAACAGAACACAGAGCAGTTTCTCAGAAAGCTTGTTTCCAGTTTTGAGCGGAAGATATTTTTTCACCATAGCCCTCTATGGGCTTCCAAATATCCTTTGCCAATTCCACAAGAACAGCCTTAGCGAAAGGCTTCTTGAAGGAAAGATGTAACACTGTGAGATGATTTAACAGAACACAGAGCAGTTTCTCAGAAAGCTTCTTTCCAGTTTTGAACGGAAGATATTTCCTTTTCACCATAGCCCTCTATGGGCTTCCAAATATCCTTTGCCAATTCCACAAGAACAGCCTTAGCGAAGGCTTCATGAAGGGAAAGATGTAACTCTGTGAGATGAAAAACAGAACACAGAGCAGTTTCTCAGAAAGCTTCTTTCCAGTTTTGAACGGAAGATAATTCCTTTTTCACCATAGCCCTCTATGGGCTTCCAAATATCCTTTGCCAATTCCACAAGAACAGCCTTAGCGAAAGGCTTCTTGAAGGAAAGATGTAACACTGTGAGATGATTTAACAGAACACAGAGCAGTTTCTCAAGCTTCTTTCCAGTTTTGAGCGGAAGATATTTCCTTTTCACCATAGCCCTCTATGGGCTTCCAAATATCCTTTGCCAATTCCACAAGAACAGCCTTAGCGAAGGCTTCTTGAAGGGAAACATGTAACTCTGTGAGATGAATTAACAGAACATAGAGCAGTTTCTCAGAAAGGTTCTTTCCAGATTTGAACGGAAGATATTTCCTTTTCACCATAGCCCTCTATGGGCTTCCAAATATCACTTTGCCAATTCCACAAGAACAGCCTTAGCGAAAGGCTTCTTGAAGGAAAGATGTAACTGTGTGATATGAATTAACAGAACACAGAGCAGTTTCTCAAGCTTCTTTCCAGTTTTGAACCGAAGATATTTCCTTTTCACCATAGCCCTGTATGGGCTTCCAAATATCCTTTGCCAATTCCACAAGAAAAGCCTTAGCGAAAGGCTTCTTGAAGGAAAGATGTAACTCTGTGAGATGAATTAACAGAACACAGAGCAGTTTCTCAAGCTTCTTTCCAGTTTTGAGCGGAAGATATTTCCTCTTTCAACATAGCCCTCTATGGGCTTCCAAATATCCTTTGCCAATTTCACAAGAACAGCCTTAGCGAAGGCTTCTTGAAGGGAAAGATGTAACTCTGTGAGATGAATTAACAGAACACAGAGCAGTTTCTCAAGCTTCTTTCCAGTTTTGACGGAAGATATTTCCTTTTCACCATAGCCCTCTATGGGCTTCCAAATATCCTTTGCCAATTCCACAAGAACAGCCTTAGCGAAGGCTTCTTGAAGGAAAGATGTGACTCTGTGAGATGAATTAACAGAACACAGAGCAGTTTATCAGAAAGCTTCCTTCCAGTTTTGAGCGGAAGATATTTCCTTTTTCACCCTAGCCCTCTATGGGCTTCCAAATATTCCTTTGCCAATTCCACAAGAACAGCCTTACCGAAAGGCTTCTTGAAGGGAAAGATGTGACACTGTGAGATGAAATAACAGAACACAGAGCAGTTTTTCAGAAAGCTTCTTTCCAGTATTGAACGGAAGATATTGCCTTTTTCACCGCAGCCCTCTATGGGCTTCCAAATATCCCTTTGCCAATTCCACAAGAACAGCCTTAGCAAAAGGCTTCTTGAAGGGAAAGATGTAACTCTGTGAGATGAATTAACAGAACAGAGAGCAGTTTCTCAGAAAGTTCTTTCCAGTTTTGAACGGAAGATATTTCCTTTTTCACCATAGCCCTCTATGAGCTTCCAAATATCACTTTGCCAATTCCACAAGAACAGCCTGATCGAAAGGCTTCTTGAAGGGAAAGATATAACTCTGTGAGATGAATTAACAGAACACAGAGCAGTGTCTCAGAAAGCTTCTTTCCAGTTTTGAACGGAATATATTTCCTTTTTCACCATAGCCCTCTATGGGCTTCCAAAATCCCTTTGCCAGTTCCACAAGAACAGCCTTAGCGAAAGGCTTCTTGAAGGGAAGCATGTAACTCTGTGAGATGAATTAACAGAACACAGAGCAGTTTCTCAGAAAGCTTCTTTCCAGTTTTGAACGGAAGATATTTCCTTTTCACCATAGCCCTCTATGGGCTTCCAAATATCCTTTGCCAATTCCACAAGAACAGCCTTAGCGAAAGGCTTCTTGAAGGAAAGATGTAACTCTGTGAGATGAATTAACAGAACACAGAGCAGTTTCTCAGAAAGCTTCTTTCCAGTTTTGAACCGAAGATATTTCCTTTTTCACCATAGCCCTGTATGGGCTTCCAAATATCCTTTGCAATTCCACAAGAACAGCCTTAGCGAAAGGCTTCTTGAAGGAAAGATGTAACTCTGTGAGATGAATTAACAGAACACAGAGCAGTTTCTCAGAAAGCTTCTTCCAGTTTTGAACGGAAGATATTTCCTTTTCACCATAGCCCTCTATGGGCTTCCAAATATCCTTTGCCAATTCCACAAGAACAGCCTTAGCGAAAGGCTTCTTGAAGGAAAGATGTAACTCTGTGAGATGAAATAACAGAACACAGAGCAGTTTCTCAGAAAGCTTCTTTCCAGTTTTGAACGGAAGATATTTCCTTTTCACCATAGCCCTCTATGGGCTTCCAAATATCCTTTGCCAATTCCACAAGAACAGCCTTAGCGAAAGGCTTCTTGAAGGGAAAGATGTAACTCTGTGAGATGAACTAACAGAACACAGAGCAGTTTCTCAGAAAGCTTCTTTCCACTTTTGAACGGAAGATATTTCCTTTTTCACCATAGCCCTCTAAGGGCTCCCAAATATCCTTTGCAATTCCACAAGAACAGCCTTAGCGAAAGGCTTCTTGAAGGAAGATGTAACTCTGTGAGATGAATTAACAGAACACAGAGCAGTTTCTCAGAAAGCTTCTTTCCAGTTTTGAACGGAAGATATTTCCTTTTTCACCATAGCCCTCTATGGGCTTCCAAATATCCCTTTGCCAATTCCACAAGAACAGCCTTAGCGAAAGGCTTCTTGAAGGAAAGATGTAACTCTGTGAGATGAATTAACAGAACACAGAGCAGTTTATCAGAAAGCTTCTTCCAGTTTTGAATGGAAGATATTTCCTTTTCACCATAGCCCTCTATGGGCTTCCAAATATCCTTTGCCAGTTCCACAAGAACAGCCTTAGCGAAAGGCTTCTTGAAGGAAAGATGTAACTCTGTGAGATGAATTAACAGAACACAGAGCAGTTTCTCAGAAAGCTTCTTTCCAGTTTTGAACGGAAGATATTTCCTTTTTCACCATAGCCCTCTATGGGCTTCCAAATATCCTTTGCCAATTCCACAAGAACAGCCATAGCGAAAGGCTTCTTGAAGGGAAAGATGTAACTCTGTGAGATGAATTAACAGAACACAGAGCAGTTTCTCAGAAAGCTTCTTTCCAGTTTTGAACGGAAGATATTTCCTTTTTCACCATAGCCCTCTATGGGCTTCCAAATATCACTTTGCCAATTCCACAAGAACAGCCTTAGCGAAAGGCTTCTTGAAGGGAAAGATGTAACTCTGTGAGATGAATTAACAGAACACAGAGCAGTTTCTCAGAAAGCTTCTTTCCAGTTTTGAACGGAAGATATTTCCTCTTTCATTATAGCCCTCTATGGGCTTCCAAATATCCCTTTGCCAATTCCACAAGAACAGCCTTAGCGAAAGGCTTCTTGAAGGGAAAGATGTAACTCTGTGAGATGATTTAACAGAACACAGAGCAGTTTCTCAGAAAGCTTCTTTCAAGTTTTGAACGAAGATTTTTCCTTTTCACCATAGCCCTCTATGGGCTTCCAAATATCCTTTGCCAATTCCACAAGAACAGCCTTAGCGAAAGGCTTCTTGAAGGAAAGATGTAACTCTGTGAGATGAATTAACAGAACACAGAGCAGTTTCTCAGAAAGCTTCTTTCCAGTTTTGAACGGAAGATATTTCTTTTTCACCATAGCCCTCTATGGGCTTCCAAATATCCTTTGCCAATTCCACAAGAACAGCCTTAGCGAAGGCTTCTTGAAGGAAAGATGTAACTCTGTGAGATGAATTAACAGAACACAGAGCAGTTTCTCAGAAAGATTCTTTCCAGTTTTGAACGGAAGATATTTCCTTTTTCACCATAGCCCTCTATGGGCTTCCAAATATCACTTTGCAATTCCACAAGAACAGCCTTAGCGAAGGCTTCTTGAAGGAAAGATGGAACTCTGTGAGATGAATTAACAGAACACAGAGCAGTTTCTCAGAAAGCTTCTTTCCAGTTTTGAACGGAAGATATTTCCTTTTTCACCATAGCCCTCAATGGGCTTCCAAATATCCCTTTGCCAATTCAACAAGAACAGCCTTAGCCAAAGGCTTCTTGAAGGGAAAGATGTAACACTGTGAGATGATTTAACAGAACACAGAGCAGTTTCTCAGAAAGGTTCTTTCAAGTTTTGAAAGGAAGATATTTGTTTTTTCACCATAGCCCTCTATGGGCGTCGAAATATCCCTTTGCCAATTTCACAAGAACAGCCTTAGCGAAAGGCTTCTTGAAGGGAAAGATGTAACTCTGTGAGATGAATAAACAGAACACAGAGCAGTTTCTCAGAAAGCTTCCTTCCGCTTTTGAACGGAAGATATTTCCTTTTTCACCATAGCCCTCTATGGGCTTCCAAATATCCCTTTGCCAATTCCACAAGAACAGCTTTAGAGAAAGGCTTCTTGAAGGGAAATATGTAACTCTGTGAGATGAACTAACAGATCACAGAGCAGTTTCTGAGAAAGCTTCTTTCCAGTTTTGAACGGAAGATATTTCCTTTTTCATCCTAGCCCTCTATGGGCTTCCAAATATTCCTTTGCCAATTCCACAAGAACAGCCTTACCGAAAGGCTTCTTGAAGGGAAAGATGTGACTCTGTGAGATGATATAACAGAACACAGAGCAGTTTCTCAGAAAGCTTCTTTCCAGTATTGAACGGAAGATATTGCCTTTTTCACCGCAGCCCTCTATGGGCTTCCAAATATCCCTTTGCCAATTCCACAAGAACAGCCTTAGCGAAAGGCTTCTTGAAGGGAAAGATGTAACTCTGTGAGATGAATTAAGAGAACACAGAGCAGTTTCTCAGAAAACTTCTTTCAAGTTTTGAGCGGAGATATTTCCTTTTCACCATAGCCCTCTATGGGCGTCAAATATCCTTTGCCAATTTCACAAGAACAGCCTTAGCGAAGGCTTCTTGAAGGAAAGATGTAACTCTGTGAGATGAATTAACAGAACACAGAGCAGTTTCTCAGAACGTTCTTTCCAGTTTTGAACGGAAGATATTTCCTTTTTCACCATAGCCCTCTATGGGCTTCCAAATATCCTTTGCCAATTCCACAAGAACAGCCTTGATCGAAGGCTTCTTGAAGGGAAAGATGTAACTCTGTGAGATGAATTAACAGAACACAGAGCAGTTTCTCAGAAAGCTTCTTTCCAGTTTTGAACGGAATATATTTCCTTTTTCACCATAGCCCTCTAAGGGCATCCATATATCACTTTGCGAATTCCACAAGAACAGACTGAGCGAAAGGCTTCTTGAAGGGAAAGATGTAACTCTGTGAGATGAAATAACAGAACACAGAGCAGTTTCTCAGAAAGCTTGTTTCCAGTTTTGAACGAAAGATATTTCCTTTTTCACCAGAGCCCTCTATGGGCGTCCAAAAATCCCTTTGCCAATTCCACAAGAACAGCCTTAGCGAAAGGCTTCTTGAAGGGAAAGATGTAACACTGTGAGATGATTTAACAGAACACAGAGCAGTTTCTCAGAAAGCTTCTTTCAAGTTTTGAACGGAAGATTTTTCCTTTTTCACCATAGCCCTCTATGGGCGTCCAAATATCCCTTTGCCAATTTCACAAGAACAGCCTTAGCGAAAGGCTTCTTGAAGGGAAAGATGTAACCCTGTGAGATGAATTAACAGAACAGAGAGCAGTTTCTCAGAAAGTTCTTTCCAGTTTTGAACGGAAGATATTTCCTTTTTCACCATAGCCCTCTATGGGCTTCCAAATATCACTTTGCCAATTCCACAAGAACAGCCTGATCGAAAGGCTTCTTGAAGGGAAAGATGTAACTCTGTGAGATGAATTAACAGAACACAGAGCAGTTTCTCAGAAAGCTTCTTTCCAGTTTTGAACGGAATATATTTCCTTTTCACCATAGCCCTCTATGGGCTTCCAAATATCCTTTGCTAATTCCACAAGAACAGCCTGAGCGAAAGGCTTCTTGAAGGAAAGATGTAACTCTGTGAGATGAAATAACAGAACACAGAGCAGTTTCTCAGAAAGCTTCTTTCCAGTTTTGAACGAAGATATTTGCTTTTCAACAGAGCCCTCTATGGGCTTCCAAATATCCTTTGCCAATTCCACAAGAACAGCCTTAGCGAAAGGCTTTGAAGGAAAGATGTAACACTGTGAGATGATTTAACAGAACACAGAGCAGTTTATCAGAAAGCTTCTTTCAAGTTTTGAACGGAAGATATTTCCTTTATCACCATAGCCCTCTATGGGCTTCCAAATATCCTTGCCAATTTCACAAGAACAGCCTTATCGAAAGGCTTCTTGAAGGAAAGATGTAACTGTGAGATGAATAACAGAACACAGAGCAGTTTCTCAGAAAGCTTCTTTCCAGTTTTGAACGGAAGATATTTCCTTTTCACCATAGCCCTCTATGGGCTTCCAAATATCCAATTCCACAAGAACAGCCTTAGCGAAAGGCTTGAAGGAAAGATGTAACTCTGTAAGATGAACTAACAGAACACAGAGCAGTTTCTCAGAAAGCTTCTTTCAAGTTTTGAACGGAAGATATTTCCTTTTCACCATAGCCCTCTATGGGCTTCCAAATATCACTTTGCGAATTCCACAAGAACAGCCTTAGCGAAAGGCTTCTTGAAGGGAAAGATGTAACTCTGTGATATGAATTAACAGAACACAGAGCAGTTTCTCAGAAAGCTTCTTTCCAGTTTTGAACGGAAGATATTTCCTTTTTCACCATAGCCCTCTATGGGCTTCCAAATATCCCTTTGCCAATTCCACAAGAACAGCCTTAGCGAAAGGCTTCTTGAAGGGAAAGATGTGACTCTGTGAGATGAATTAACAGAACACAGAGCAGTTTATCAGAAAGCTTCCTTCCAGTTGTGAATGGAAGATATTTCCTTTTTCACCATAGCCCTCTATGGGCTTCCAAATATCCCTTTGCCAATTCCACAAGAACAGCCTTAGCGAAAGGCTTCTTGAAGGGAAACATGTAACTCTGTGAGATGAATTAACAGAACACAGAGCAGTTTCTCAGAAAGCTTCTTTCCAGTTTTGTTGGAAGATATTTCCTTTTTCACCATAGCCCTCTATGGGCTTCCAAATATCACTTTGCCAATTCCACAAGAACAGCCTTAGCGAAAGGCTTCTTGAAGGGAAAGATGTAACTCTGTGAGATGAATTAACAGAACACAGAGCAGTTTCTCAGAAAGCTTCTTTCCAGTTTTGAACGGAAGATATTTCCTTTTTCATTATAGCCCTCTATGGGCGTCCAAATATCCCTTTGCCAATTCCACAAGGACAGCCTTAGCGAAAGGCTTCTTGAAGGGGAAGATGTAACACTGTGAGATGATTTAACAGAACACAGAGCAGTTTCTCAGAAAGCTTCTTTCAAGTTTTGAAGGGAAGATTTTTCCTTTTTCACTATAGCCCTCTATGGGCGTCCAAATATCCCTTTGCCAATTTCACAAGAACAGCCTTAGCGAAAGGCTTCTTGAAGGGAAAGATGTAACTCTGTGAGATGAATTAACAGAACAGAGAGCAGTTTCTCAGAAAGTTCTTTCCAGTTTTGAACGGAAGATATTTCCTTTTTCACCATAGCCCTCTATGGGCTTCCAAATATCAATTTGCGAATTCCACAAGAACAGCCTTAGCGAAAGGCTTCTTGAAGGGAAAGATGTAACTGTGTGATATGAATTAAAGGAACACAGAGCAGTTTCTCAGAAAGCTTCTTTCCAGTTTTGAACCGAAGATATTTCCTTTTTCACCATAGCCCTGTATTGGCTTCCAAATATCCCTTTGCCAATTCCACAAGAAAAGCCTTAGCGAAAGGCTTCTTGAAGGGAAAGATGTAACTCTGTGAGATGAATTAACAGAACACAGAGCAGTTTCTCAGAAAGCTTCTTTCCAGTTTTGAACGGAAGATATTTCCTCTTTCAACATAGCCCTCTATGGGCGTCCAAATATCCCTTTGCCAATTCCACAAGAACAGCCTTAGCGAAAGGCTTCTTGAAGGGAAAGATGTAACACTGTGAGATGATTTAACAGAACACAGAGCAGTTTCTCAGAAAGCTTCTTTCAAGTTTTGAAAGGAAGATATTTGTTTTTTCACCATAGTCCTCTATGGGCGTCGAAATATCCCTTTGCCAATTTCACAAGAACAGCCTTAGCGAAAGGCTTCTTGAAGGGAAAGATGTAACTCTATGAGATGAATTAAGAGAACACAGAGCAGTTTCTCAGAAAACTTCTTTCAAGTTTTGAACGGGAGATATTTCCTTTTTCACCATAGCCCTCTATGGGCGTCCAAATATCCCTTTGCCAATTTCACAAGAACAGCCTTAGCGAAAGGCTTCTTGAAAGGAAAGATGTAACTCTGTGAGATGAATTAACAGAACAGAGAGCAGTTTCCCAGAACGTTCTTTCCAGTTGTGAACGGAAGATATTTCCTTTTTCACCATAGCCCTCTATGGGCTTCCAAATATCACCTTGCCAATTCCACAAGAACAGCCTGATCGAAAGGCTTCTTGAAGGGAAAGATGTAACTCTGTGAGATGAATTAACAGAACACAGAGCAGTTTCTCAGAAAGCTTCTTTCCAGTTTTGAACGGAATATATTTCCTTTTTCACCATAGCCCTCTAAGGGCATCCATATATCACTTTGCGAATTCCACAAGAACAGACTGAGCGAAAAGCTTCTTGAAGGGAAAGATGTAACTCTGTGAGATGAAATAACAGAACACAGAGCAGTTTCTCAGAAAGCTTGTTTCCAGTTTTGAACGAAAGATATTTCCTTTTTCACCAGAGCCCTCTATGGGCGTCCAAAAATCCCTTTGCCAATTCCACAAGAACAGCCTTAGCGAAAGGCTTCTTGAAGGGAAAGATGTAACTCTGTGAGATGATTTAACAGAACACAGAGCAGTTTATCAGAAAGCTTCTTTCAAGTTTTGAGCGGGAGATATTTCCTTTTTCACCATAGCCCTCTATGGGCGTCCAAATATCCCTTTGCCAATTTCACAAGAACAGCCTTAGCGAAAGGCTTCTTGAAGGGAAAGATGTAACCCTGTGAGATGAATTAACAGAACAGAGAGCAGTTTCTCAGAAAGTTCTTTCCAGTTTTGAAGGAAGATATTTCCTTTTTCACCATAGCCCTCTATGGGCTTCCAAATATCACTTTGCCAATTCCACAAGAACAGCCTGATCGAAAGGCTTCTTGAAGGGAAAGATATAACTCTGTGAGATGAATTAACAGAACACAGAGCAGTTTCTCAGAAAGCTTCTTTCCAGTTTTGAACGGAATATATTTCCTTTTTCACCATAGCCCTCTAAGGGCATCCATATATCACTTTGCGAATTCCACAAGAACAGCCTGAGAGAAAGGCTTCTTGGAGGGAAAGATGTAACTCTGTGAGATGAAATAACAGAACACAGAGCAGTTTCCCAGAAAGCTTGTTTCCAGTTTTGAACGAAAGATATTTGCTTTTTCAACAGAGCCCTCTATGGGCGTCCAAAAATCCCTTTGCCAATTCCACAAGAACAGCCTTAGCGAAAGGCTTCTTGAAGGGAAAGATGTAACACTGTGAGATGATTTAACAGAACACAGAGCAGTTTATCAGAAAGCTTCTTTCAAGTTTTGAACGGAAGATATTTCCTTTATCACCATAGCCCTCTATGGGCGTCCAAATATCCCTTTGCCAATTTCACAAGAACAGCCTTATCGAAAGGCTTCTTGAAGGGAAAGATGTAACTCTGTGAGATGAATAAAGAGAACACAGAGCAGTTTCTCAAGCTTCTTTCCAGTTTTGAACGGAAGATATTTCCTTTTTCACCATAGCCCTCTATGGGCTTCCAAATATACCTTTGCCAATTCCACAAGAACAGCCTTAGCGAAAGGCTTCTTGAAGGGAAAGATGTAACTCTGTGAGATGAACTAACAGAACACAGAGCAGTTTCTCAAGCTTCTTTCCACTTTTGAACGGAAGATATTTTCTTCACCATAGCCCTCTATGGGCTTCCAAATATCACTTTGCCAATTCCACAAGAACAGCCTGATCGAAAGGCTTCTTGAAGGGAAAGATATAACTCTGTGAGATGAATTAACAGAACACAGAGCAGTTTCTCAGAAAGCTTCTTTCCAGTTTTGAACGGAATATATTTCCTTTTTCACCATAGCCCTCTAAGGGCATCCATATATCACTTTGCGAATTCCACAAGAACAGCCTGAGAGAAAGGCTTCTTGGAGGGAAAGATGTAACTCTGTGAGATGAAATAACAGAACACAGAGCAGTTTCCCAGAAAGCTTGTTTCCAGTTTTGAACGAAAGATATTTGCTTTTTCAACAGAGCCCTCTATGGGCGTCCAAAAATCCCTTTGCCAATTCCACAAGAACAGCCTTAGCGAAAGGCTTCTTGAAGGGAAAGATGTAACACTGTGAGATGATTTAACAGAACACAGAGCAGTTTATCAGAAAGCTTCTTTCAAGTTTTGAACGGAAGATATTTCCTTTATCACCATAGCCCTCTATGGGCGTCCAAATATCCCTTTGCCAATTTCACAAGAACAGCCTTATCGAAAGGCTTCTTGAAGGGAAAGATGTAACTCTGTGAGATGAATAAAGAGAACACAGAGCAGTTTCTCAGAAAGCTTCTTTCCAGTTTTGAACGGAAGATATTTCCTTTTTCACCATAGCCCTCTATGGGCTTCCAAATATCCTTTGCCAATTCCACAAGAACAGCCTTAGCGAAAGGCTTCTTGAAGGGAAAGATGTAACTCTGTGAGATGAACTAACAGAACACAGAGCAGTTTCTCAGAAAGCTTCTTTCCACTTTTGAACGGAAGATATTTCCTTCTTCACCATAGCCCTCTAAGGGCTCCCAAATATCACTTTGCGAATTCCACAAGAACAGCCTTAGCGAAAGGCTTCTTGAAGGGAAAGATGTAACTCTGTGATATGAATTAACAGAACACAGAGCAGTTTCTCAGAAAGCTTCTTTCCAGTTTTGAACGGAAGATATTTCCTTTTTCACCATAGCCCTCTATGGGCTTCCAAATATCCCTTTCCACAAGAACAGCCTTAGCGAAAGGCTTGAAGGGAAAGATGTGACTCTGTGAGATGAATTAACAGAACACAGAGCAGTTTATCAGAAAGCTTCCTTCTAGTTGTGAATGGAAGATATTTCCTTTTCACCATAGCCCTCTATGGGCTTCCAAATATCCTTTGCCAATTCCACAAGAACAGCCTTAGAAAGGCTTCTTGAAGGAAACATGTAACTCTGTGAGATGAATTAACAGAACACAGAGCAGTTTCTCAGAAAGCTTCTTTCCAGTTTTGACGGAAGATATTTCCTTTTTCACCATAGCCCTCTATGGGCTTCCAAATATCACTTTGCGAATTCCACAAGAACAGCCTTAGCGAAAGGCTTCTTGAAGGGAAAGATGTAACTCTGTGAGATGAATTAACAGAACACAGAGCAGTTTCTCAGAAAGCTTCTTTCCAGTTTTCAACGGAAGATATTTCCTTTTTCATTATAGCCCTCTATGGGCGTCCAAATATCCCTTTGCCAATTCCACAAGGACAGCCTTAGCGAAAGGCTTCTTGAAGGGGAAGATGTAACACTGTGAGATGATTTAACAGAACACAGAGCAGTTTCTCAGAAAGCTTCTTTCCAGTTTTGAACGGAAGATAATTCGTTTTTCACCATAGCCCTCTATGGATTTCCAAATATCCCTTTGCCAATTCCACAAGAACAGCTTTAGCGAAAGGCTTCTTGAAGGGAAACATGTAACTCTGTGAGATGAATTAACAGAACATAGAGCAGTTTCTCAGAAAGGTTCTTTCCAGATTTGAACGGAAGATATTTCCTTTTTCACCATAGCCCTCTATGGGCTTCCAAATATCAATTTGCGAATTCCACAAGAACAGCCTTAGCGAAAGGCTTCTTGAAGGGAAAGATGGAACTCTGTGATATGAATTAACAGAACACAGAGCAGTTTCTCAGAAAGCTTCTTTCCAGTTTTGAACCGAAGATATTTCGTTTTTCACCATAGCCCTGTATGGGCTTCCTAATATCCCTTTGCCAATTCCACAAGAAAAGCCTTAGCGAAAGGCTTCTTGAAGGGAAAGATGTAACTCTGTGAGATGAATTAACAGAACACAGAGCAGTTTCTCAGAAAGCTTCTTTCCAGTTTTGAACGGAAGATATTTCCTCTTTCAACATAGCCCTCTATGGGCGTCCAAATATCCCTTTGCCAACTACACAAGAACAACCTTAGCGAAAGGCTTCTTGAAGGGAAAGATGTAACTCTGTGAGATGAATTAACAGAACACAGAGCAGTTTCTCAGAAAGCTTCTTTCCAGTTTTGACGGAAGATATTTCCTTTTTCACCATAGCCCTCTATGGGCTTCCAAATATCCCTTTGCCCATTCCACCAGAATAGCCTTAGCGAAAGGTTTCTTGAAGGGAAAGATGTGACTCTGTGAGATGAATTAACAGAACACAGAGCAGTTTATCAGAAAGCTTCCTTCCAGTTTTGAACGGAAGATATTTCCTTTTTCACCATAGCCCTCTATGGGCTTCCAAATATACCTTTGCCAATTCCACAAGAACAGCCTTAGCGAAAGGCTTCTTGAAGGGAAAGATGTGACTCTGTGAGATGAATTAACAGAACACAGAGCAGTTTATCAGAAAGCTTCCTTCCAGTTTTGAATGGAAGATATTTCCTTTTTCACCATAGCCCTCTATGGGCTTCCAAATATCACTTTGCGAATTCCACAAGAACAGCCTTAGCGAAAGGCTTCTTGAAGGGAAAGATGTAACTCTCTGACATGAATTAACAGAACACAGAGCAGTTTCTCAGAAAGCTTCTTTCCAGTTTTGAACCGAAGATGTTTCCTTTTTCACCATAGCCCTGTATGGGCTTCCAAATATCCCTTTGCAAATTCCACAAGAACAGCCTCAGCGAAAGGCTTCTTGAAGGGAAAGATGTAACTCTGTGAGATGAATTAACAGAACACAGAGCAGTTTCTCAGAAAGCTTCTTTCCAGTTTTGAACGGAAGATATTTCCTTTTTCACCATAGCCCCCTATGGGCTTCCTAATATCTCTTTGCCAATTCCACAAGAACATCCTTAGCGAAAGGCTTCTTGAAGGGAAAGATGTAACTCTGTGAGATGAATTAACAGAACACAGAGCAGTTTCTCAGAAAGGTTCTTTCCAGTTTTGAACGGAAGATATTTCCTTTTCACCATAGCCCTGTATGGGCTTCCAAATATCCTTTGCAAATTCCACAAGAACAGCCTCAGCGAAAAGGCTTCTTGAAGGGAAAGATGTAACTCTGTGAGATGAATTAACAGAACACAGAGCAGTTTCTCAGAAAGCTTCTTTCCAGTTTTGAACGGAAGATATTTCCTTTTTCACCATAGCCCCCTATGGGCTTCCTAATATCTCTTTGCCAATTCCACAAGAACATCCTTAGCGAAAGGCTTCTTGAAGGGAAAGATGTAACTCTGTGAGATGAATTAACAGAACACAGAGCAGTTTCTCAGAAAGGTTCTTTCCAGTTTTGAACGGAAGATATTTCCTTTTTCACCATAGCCCTCTATGGGCTTCCAAATATCCCTTTGCCAATTAAACAAGAACAGCCTTAGCGAAAGGCTTCTTGAAGGGAAAGATGTAACTCTGTGAGATGAATTAACAGAACACAGAGCAGTTTCTCAGAAAGCTTCTTTCCAGTTTTGAACGGAAGATATTTCCTCTTTCAACATAGCCCTCTATGGGCGTCCAAATATCCCTTTGCCAACTACACAAGAACAGCCTTAGCGAAAGGCTTCTTGAAGGGAAAGATGGAACTCTGTGAGATGAATTACCAGAAAACAGAGCAACTTCTCAGAAAGCTTCTTTCCAGTTTTCAACGGATGATATTTCCTTTTTCACCATAGCCCTCTATGGGCTTCCAAATATCCCTTTGCCAATTCCACAAGAACAGCCTTAGCGAAAGGCATCTTGAAGGGGAAGATGTAACTCTGTGAGATGAATTAACAGAACACAGAGCAGTTTCTCAGACAGCTTCTTTCCAATTTTGAACGGAGGATATTTCTTTTTTCACCATAATCCCTCTATGGGCTTCCAAATATCCCTTTGCTATTTCCAGAAGAACAGCCTTAGCGAAAGGCTTCTTGAAGGGAAAGATGTAACTCTGTGAGATGAATTAACAGAACACAGAGCATTTTCTCAGAAAGCTTCTTTCCAATTTTGAACGGAAGATATTTCCTTTTTCACCATAGCCCTCTATGGGCTTCCAAATATCCCTTTGCCAATTCCACAAGAACAGCCTTAGCGAAAGGCTTCTTGAAGGGAAAGATGTAGCTCCGTGAGATGAAATAACAGAACACAGAGCAGTTTCTCAGAAAGCTTCTTTCCAGTTTTGAACGGAAGGTATTTCCTTTTTTACCGTAGCCCCCTATGGGCTTCCAAATATCCCTTTTTCAATTCCACAAGAACAGCCTTAGCGAAAGGCTTCTTGAAGGGGAAGATGTAACTCTGTGAGATGATTTAACAGAACAAAGAGCAGTTTCTCAGAAAGCTTCTTTCCACTATTGAACGGAAGATATTTCCCTTTTGACCATAGCCCTCTATGGGCTTCCAAATATCCCTTTTCCAATTCCACAAAAACAGCCTTAGCGAAAGGCTTCTTGAAGGGAAAGATGTGACTCTGTGAGATGAAATAACAGAACACAGAGCAGTTTCTCAGGAAGCTTCTTTCCAGTATTGAACGGAAGATATTGTCTTTTTCACCATAGCCCTCTATGGGCTTCCAAATATCCCTTTGCCAATTCCACCAGAACAGCCTTAGCGAAAGGCTTCTTGCAGGGAAGGATGTAACTCTATGAGATGAATTAAGAGAACACAGAGCAGTTTCTCAGAAAGCTTGTTTCAAGTTTTTAACGAAAGATATTTCCTTTTTCACCATAGCCCTCTATTGGCGTCCAAATATCCCTTTGCCAATTTCAGAAAACAGCCTTAGCAAAAGGCTTCTTGAAGGGAAAGATGTAACTCTGTGAGATGAATTAACAGAACACAGAGCAGTTTATCAGAAAGCTTCCTTCCAGTTTTGAACGGAAGATATTTCCTTTTTCACCATAGCCCTCTATGGGCTTCCAAATATACCTTTGCCAATTCCACAAGAACAGCCTTAGCGAAAGGCTTCTTGAAGGGAAAGATGTGACTCTGTGAGATGAATTAACAGAACACAGAGCAGTTTATCAGAAAGCTTCCTTCCAGTTTTGAATGGAAGATATTTCCTTTTTCACCATAGCCTCTATGGGCTTCCAAATATCCTTTGCCAATTCCACAAGAACAGCCTTAGCGAAAGGCTTCTTGAAGGAAAGATGTAACTCTCTGACATGAATTAACAGAACACAGAGCAGTTTCTCAAGCTTCTTTCCAGTTTTGAACGAAGATATTTCCTTTTTCACCATAGCCCTGTATGGGCTTCCAAATATCCCTTTGCAAATTCCACAAGAACAGCCTCAGCGAAAGGCTTCTTGAAGGGATAGATGTAACTCTGTGAGATGAATTAACAGAACACAGAGCAGTTTCTCAGAAAGCTTCTTTCCAGTTTTGAAAGGAAGATATTTCCTTTTTCACCATAGCCCTCTATGGGCTTCCAAATATCACTTTGCGAATTCCACAAGAACAGCCTTAGCGAAAGGCTTCTTGAAGGGAAAGATGTAACTCTGTGACATGAATTAACAGAACACAGACCAGTTTCTCAGAAAGCTTCTTTCCAGTTTTGAACGGAAGATATTTCCTTTTTCACCATAGCTCCCTATGGGCTTCCAAATATCCCTTTTTCAATTCCACAAGAACAGCCTTAGCGAAAGGCTTCTTGAAGGGGAAGATGTATCTCTGTGAGATGATTTAACAGAACACAGAGCAGTTTCTCAGAAAGCTTCTTTCCAGTTTTGAACGGAAGATATTTCCTTTTTCACCATAGCCCTCTATGGGCTTCCAAATATCACTTTGCGAATTCCACAAGAAAAGCCTTAGCGAAAGGCTTCTTGAAGGGAATGATGTAACTCTGTGAGATGAATTAACAGAACACAAAGCAGTTTCTCGGAAACCTTCTTTCCAGTTTTGAAAGGAAGATATTTCCTTTTTCACCATAGCCCTCTATGGGCTTCCAAATATCCCTTTGCCAATTCCACAAGAACAGCCTTAGCGAAAGGCTTCTTGAAGGGAAAGATGTGACTCTGTGAGATGAATTAACAGAACACAGAGCAGTGTATCAGAAAGCTTCCTTCCAGTTTTGAATGGAAGATATTTCCTTTTTCACCATAGCCCTCTATGGGCTTCCAAATATCCCTTTGCGAATTCCACAAGAACAGCCTTAGCGAAAGGCTTCTTGAAGGGAAACATGTAACTCTGTGAGATGAATTAACAGAACACAGAGCAGTTTCTCAGAAAGCTTCTTTCCAGTTTTGAACGGAAGATATTTCCTTTTTCACCATAGCCCCCTATGGGCTTCCTAATATCTCTTTGCCAATTCCACAAGAACAGCCTTAGCGAAAGGCTTCTTGAAGGGAAAGATGTAACTCTGTGAGATGAATTCACAGAACACAGAGCAGTTTCTCAGAAAGGTTCTTTCCAGTTTTGAACGGAAGATATTTCCTTTTTCACCGTAGCCCCCTATGGGCTTCCAAATATCCCTTTTTCAATTCCACAAGAACAGCCTTGGCGAAAGGCTTCTTGAAGGGGAAGATGTAACTCTGTGAGATGATTTAACAGAACAAAGAGCAGTTTCTCAGAAAGCTTCTTTCCACTATTGAACAAAAGATATTTCCTTTTTCACCATAGCCCTCTATGGGCTTCCAAATGTCCCTTTGCCAATTCCACAAGAACAGCCTTAGCGAAAGGCTTCTTAAAGGGAAAGATGTAACTCTCTGACATGAATTAACAGAACACAGAGCAGTTTCTCAGAAAGCTTCTTTCCACTATTGAACGGAAGATATTTCCTTTTTCACCATAGCCCTCTATGTGCTTCCAAATATCCCTTTGCCAATTCCAC